>JAJKFI010000151.1:786025-796595 GCA_029204185.1 Lerista edwardsae | reverse complement strand
TCTCTCTCTCTCTCTCTCTCTCTCTCTCTCTCTCTCTCTCTCTCTCTGGGGTGTGTGTGTGTGTGTGTGTGTGTGTGTGTGAAAGAGAGAGGGGGGGACAGGAATGTTTCTTGCACCACCCTAAAAGTCCATAAATAATCCATTTTTGTTTTTTTGTTTTAACCAAAGCTTTTTGTGGGATTAAAACTGTAAGAAAACATTTTGTGTGGGCAGGACTGTGTGAGTCCGTTTCAGGCCTGAGGGGCCCTTCCTTGTGACGAGCAGCCAAGAACAATAACCCTCCCAGAACACGCGTGTGGCTTCACTCTAGCCTGGAATCCCTGCGAGCGCCCAGCGCCAAGCCTGGCCCCTTCCGGAGCCTTGTGTGCTGTTGCACAGTCCCACTGCTCAGTGGAGGAGACCCCCCTCCTCGGGGTATGCCGGCGGACACACTCCACAGCTTGCCAGAGGCTACCTGCTTGTCCAGGGCCCTTTTGTGGGGCTTAGTGTGATCCCGGGTTGCGCGTCAGCTTACGCTGCAGGAGGGAGCTGGGCTGTGGCTGGAGCGCGACCCCGAGCCCTTTTGAAAGGGGGCGGGGTGGGGAACATAATGGTGCTCAAATCGGGGAGAGCCAGGAATGGGGCTCACTTTCCCCCATGGTCCGAGTACCGGCAGAGAAGGGGCGGAGCTTGCCTGGACCCTGTTCCTGACTGTGTGTGGAGTACAGGGAGTGTGTGGGTGGTCAGGGGCACAGGGAAAACGCCAGCCCTTGCCAGCAGGGCAAAGGGTACCAGTGTTGGGCCAGACTTCGGGTGTGTGGGTGTGTGAGTTGTCTTCTTGGGGGGGGGGGTAGTCCAGGGCTTTTGTGATAGACATTCAGTGTTTGACTGACAGAGCTTCATGTTACAGCATCCTCAAGCATTCCACTCCCTTTGACCCCAGCTTCTGTGCTTCAGGTTCACAGACAGTGATTCTCGCGGGTGGGTGGAGAACATTCCGCTGCCGTAAATACTGACACGGTCGGAAGTCACAGAGCATCCACCGTCTCCCTCCCTCCCTTCAGAGCAAAGGCGTTTCCTCTGGGCCAGGAGTCCTTCCTTGCTCTGCAGACGCACAGTTTTTGACCAAGGCACTCGAGTGCTCACAAGGAGCAAGGGGCTCTGTAGCCCCTGCTAGTGGGGACTTGGGGCTGCTCTGTCCCCTCTGGCGGTGCCAGCAAACCCGACTCCTGCTTCCGACAACTGGCAGCTGCGCTAGTGGCACAAGACGTCCTTTCCACTCCCTCAGTCTGTGACCCCCCAATACCCACTCCTGCGGCATCTTCACGGCAGGAAATGCAAACGGGAGCAGCCTGGAGCCATCCTTGCTGCTGCGGGTGGGGAAAGCGGGCTGGGGAAAGGTCGGCAGCAGGCCCAGCGCAGGGGGCCCTGGTCACGCGCTGTCACTCCTGCCGACGGACCGAGAACCGTTAAGCGGTGGGATCTGCATTCGGGGAGATGCGAACTCTGCACTTCCACATACAAATGCAGCCCCTCCCACCAAGACGTGGGGTTTGTCCCTGAAGCAGGAATAGGTCTCCCAGCCCCCCCCCAGTCTGAAAATGGAACCACTGCATGGCGTATGTAGGGCTTCAGTTGATGCGTTGCCCAGCCCAGCTCGCCACGTGCAGTTAAGCTGAGGGTAAGTTTGACTCAGGGTCCAGGCCTACCCCCGGCCTCTGCACCAGGCTACAGCAGCACCGAGCCACTGTGTCCTGGGGGTCTCCTCGAGGGTCGGGAACCAGCGGTCCTTTGCCCCGCGTGCAGCCCCAGTCGGGCTGCTCAGAGCTGCACCAGCTGTTCAGCGGACACAGAATCACGAAGACCCGTGTTGGGCTCCAGAGCTTAGGAGGGAGGGATGGGATTCAGCTGCCGCCACCCTGGCCCTCCTTTCAGGCCTAACCACCCTTCAGCCTGCCCTCCCCCTGCCCGGTCCTGCCCCTCCCTGCCTCCCCCCACCCTGGACTGCCTCCCTGGCAGGATGCTTCCCGCAATGCCCTCCTGCTGGTGCTGGCCTCCGTCCAGCCCCTCCCCCCACCTGGCCATCGCCATGTGCCTTGTGGCACTCTTGCCACCCCTGTTGCCAAGGCAGCGCGTGGTTCGGCCAGTCCTGTCCCGGCAGAGGAGCAGGTGGCCGGTACCAGCTTCTGCGTTGTCCCTTGAAATCGTTGAGACGGTGCTGTGGTTTCCAATCAACACTGAGGGTGCAATCCTGTGTAGCGGCGGAGTGGGGAGGCCGACTTGGCAACGCCGTATCCCACGCTGCGTAGGAGAGGCTCGAGCCCCCCCCCCGGCAAGGGAGCTCACACTGGAGGCTGGAGCCTCCCCTATGTGCTCCTCAGACCTGTACCTGCTAAAGAGCGGGTGCAGATCTGAGGAGACCGCACGGCCCGAATCGGGCCCTCACAGCCCTACCCATATGGCCACCTCCCGGTCCCGCCCAAGTCCCGCCCCCAGCCTCCCTCCCTCCCTCCCTCCCATCCCGATATGGGACAGAGCCTCCCTTGCGCCAACGGGCTTTGGTTGGCGCAAGGAGGCTCTCTGTTGGTGCTCTGAAGCTGACGCTGCAAGTAGCGTCGGATTCAGAGCCTTAGTGCCAACGCAGGGGTTCCGCTCGGAAGCGGCGATGCAACAACGTTGCGTTGACGCTACGCACAATCTAGGATTGCACTGTGGGTCTCTTCCACCCAGTCTGAAGAAAGAAATGACCTGCACTACTTGTGAAAAGTCATATTTTATCCACTCATTATTAACTCCCCTTGGTATTTGTTTCATGCTTTTTTCGAATCGTCACAAAAGCAGGAGAAAGTGGAACACTCTGTTGCTCTATGAGTATCTGGAGTCTTTCTTGCTTTTGAATACTGAGACCTGGAGATGGTGGTCACAGATCGCTTCCTTCTGTGCCTCCGCGATGATGCAGGCGTGTTTTGAAACAGACCAGACTGTAAACTGGACCTTAATGTACAAGACGAAGCAGAAGCGCTGCTACTTGTGCGGATTTGTAAGGAAATAATAAACCGTTCTGTGCGCTAAAACAAACCATCCATGTCAAAACCATCGAGGTAAAGAAATGCCATTATTTATCTTAAAACATAATTGCTGGGTCTTATCGTAAAATTCCGCCCCAATCTTGCTTAAACACAGCCCTGAGCCGCGCATGACTAACGCATAGAACTCCAGGGGCTGCCAAGCCAGGGAGGGCAAACGGCGCTCAGTCACAAGGCTGCGAAGGTGACCTTGCTGGCCGTGGCGTCAGGCGCTTTATCTCCATCGTCCACCGAGTTCCCCAGCTGTAGCGCTAAGTTGCGAGCACAGATACGAAAGAGAAAGAGCCCCGTTCAGCATGAGGACTGTGTGACAAGGACGCCACACTCTGAGGAGGGGAGGCGTAATCGAAGGGTCCCAAAAACACATTTATGCAGCCGGCATTCGGATGTGTCACATTTGTCTGTATAAATGATGTCTGTTTTTCTTCTCCTTTCTCAGAAGTACTGGCAATTCATTCTGCCATTCAGAACAGGCCCATTTCCCCTTCTCTTCCCCTTCACTTAAACACAGGGCGCAATCCTAGCCTGGAGTTAGGCCTGCATAGTTAGGCCAGCAAAATTTGGCCAGCACGATGGACATTGTAAAGTATGTTTGGACCACTCTCGGAGTCAGAGAGGCCAGCATATAGATGTGTGCCATCCTCCTTGACTCTGAGAGTGGTCCAAACATACTTTACAATGTCCATTGTGCCGGCCAAACTTTGCTGGCCTAACTCCAGATTAGGATTGTGCCCACAGAGGTGTGAATGTTTGCAGATGAGGAAAGTCATTGCTTAAATTAGAAAAAAAAATTCTTCCTTGTATTGGCCTTGGGGACATAGCTGGCCCCACCATCTTTGTTTGGCTCTGTGTAATTTCATAGTGGCCCCTTTGTCCACCAGATGGGCAGTGCAATCCAACGCTACGTTGTTGTGTCGACGTGCTGACGCGGGGTGCCAATTGGGTGCAGCGCCAGTCTTGTTGCACTTCCGCCGAGCCTCAGGGTGGCATCCCAGCTCCACCCCCCTCCCCTGGCCGGTACGCCTCCCGGCCCACCCCCAGTTCCTCCCTTCCCTGCCCCCTCCCTCCTGTTGCTGGCGCACAAGCCGCGCAGGGCAGCCATGGGCCAGCGCTGGCATGAGGGGGCTGGTTGGTGCCCTTGCATCAGGGCTAGTGCTGTCCGGGTTAGGCTGACGTAAGCGGCTAGTATCGGCCCAGCCGTGCTTTCAGGATTGCGCCCTCAATTACTCTTGTGCTTCTTTCTTAGTGTATTGGGCTTTTTTATAATGCTACTAGCTTTTTGGTACCCGGCGTTGCCCGGGTAACAAATTTCATCAGGACTGTTACCAATCAGCTGAGGGACCCCAAAAACTGGATTTGACAGTAATATTGGTCATTTCGGATATTTTGTTTTGCACACCTTTTTACCGAGGGGGGCATGCCGAGGGGGCCCCGAACCCGGACTCCAACGGCGTCGGGAGTGTCACTGCTCATCTCGGCGACTCCGAAAACTACGGGTTCGACACCGATTTTGGCCATTTTCGATCATCTTCACGCGCCCCCCCCCCGGGAGCGCCAGGGGGGCCTGACCCCCCCCACAGCGTTTGTCGCCGGGCCGCAAGGCATGCGCATGCCGAGTTTGGTGCACGTCACTCCAGGCATTGCGGAGCCTATGCGGAATATACGTACGCACGCACGCACGCACGCACACACACGCACACACACACACGTTCTTCTTTTCTTTTGTGATAGCAATCACCTTTGAAGCCTCCCAATCTCTGCCCCCCCCACTGAATACACCATGCCCACTTTGGCGCAACTGACCACTGAGGTGGGGCTGCTGCACATTTGTGGTCAGGAAGGCAAACAGAAATGATGCTAAAAATATTGATTTCAAAATTAGACATTGGCGGCGGCAGCAGCAGCGGACATTTGTTGGTCCCACCGAAGCAGATCAGACAGTGCAGCTGCGGATGCCCCCCCCCAGGGCTGCAGGACATCTTTGGCTCCACCCCCAGACAAGCAGAGGTTTGCCGGGAGGCACGCAAGGAGGCTCCTGCCACTTGATGCTCTTTATGGAACCTTTTCAAGATCTTGCCACAGCCACTCCCTGGCCTCACACCCTCCCGTTTAGCTGCAAAAGTGCCTCGTTCCAGTAGGCACTTTTCACCGCTAGGATTAAGCAGGAGCGGCAGAGGTGGAATCAGTTTTAGTACCATGTTGAATTTCTTTTGCTGGATCTTTCGTCCTGGTCTTCCAATTGTGTTGTGCCTTGAAATGGTCATTACAAGCTTGAAGAGCTGTAAAGACTTCAGAACAGGAACACTGTTTCATACTGCGTACAGTTCTGGTTGCCGCACCTCAAAAAAGATATAGGGGAACTAGAGAAGGTGCAGAAGAGAGTGACTAAAATGATTACTAGGCTGGGGCACCTCCCTTATGAAGAAAGACTGCAGCGTTTGGGGCTCTTCAAGCTAGAAAAAAGGCGCCTGAGGGGAACTTGATTGAGATATACGAAATTATGCACGGGATGGATAGAGTCGATAGAGGGATGTTCTTTTCCCTCTCTCACAACACCAGAACCAGGAGACATGCACTAAAATTGAGTGTTGGGAGAGTGAGAACAGATAAAAGGAATTACTTTTTTTACCCAGCAGGTAATTAGGCTGTGGAACTCCTTGCCACAGGAGGTGGTGATGGCATCCGGCCTAGATGCTTTTAAAAAGGGACTGGACAGATTTCTGGAGGAAAAGTCCATTGCAGGATACAGGCCATGCTGGTTAGTGCAACCTCTTTATTTTAGAGGTTGGCTGCCTCGGAGTTCTGAATGCAGCGGAGTTGCCAAACAAGATGCACATATCTAGTAGTCTTGTCTGCTCCCTGAGGCACCTGGTGGGCCACTGTGAGATACAGGGAGCTGGACTAGGTGGGCCTTTGGCCTGATCCAGGATAGGAGCTCTTCTTAAGTTCTTCGTGTTTTTGAGTCAGACCATCCCTCCCATTGAAGTAGCTCTTTCCTTGACATATGAGACGTTCTGCAGCACTCCCTGACTGGCCCTCGACTGCGCCCTCTTGTCCTGCTTTCATGCTGAGAATGGAAACTCAAGGAATGCTCTTGGACGGCAGGTCCTCAGGGGGCGTTTGCGTGTCCAGAGGTTGCCCTTCCTTGCTGTGACGTGCTTGGATGTCTGATCCCCAGTGAAGATGCTCCCCCTTGTCCTGTGTGGATTTGACAGCGTTTGCGGGTCACAGCAAATTCCCATTCTTGCTGCAATCCACACAAGAAGTCAAAGTAATAAGTTACAGCTGCATTATAATCACCTCCTGAGCTGTAGGGGTGGGTGTTCCTTATTGCATAATGTGTTGTTTTTCAAGAGGATTAACTAGTTTAAATCCAAATGAAATCCAGGTGTTTTTTTTAATTATTATTTTCAGCCCCCTCTTCTCCCAGGAAGATCACAGCAGCTGATGGATTCTGTAGTTTCCAATTTTATCCCCACTGCAATCTTGTGACATGGGCTAGGCTGAGAGATAATAATGCTTGGCACTTCTTGCAGTAGTCCTTGCAAAACCATGCAGCGCAAGGATTCCTATTTGCCACCACATCTTCCAGCTGGGGAGCGCAGGCTGCAAAGCAGTGGCTTGCCCAAGGCCACCGAGGGCACCGTCCAGCACACTTTCCAGCACCGGGGTCAGGGAACAAACATCCCCTTCCCTTGAGGAAGCCTCCATGACAGTCCCCCAACTTCAAGATGCCGCACAGGCCCCATTGGCACAGCTAGGTCAGTGCTGGGAAGTGGGTGCGGATTGGGCCCTGCATGAGTCCACAGCAGAGGACAGAACCAAATCGGGACACTCCTGATTCACAGCTCAGGGCACAATCCTGACCAACTTTCCAGTGCCGGGGAATGCAGTTCCGAGGTAAGGGAATAAACCTTGAGGAAACTTCTGTGACTGCCCCCCAACTGCAGGGTGCCGCACAGGCCCCATTGGCACAGCTAGGTCAGTGCTGGGAAGAGGGTGCGGATTGCGCCCTCGGTCTGTCAGTCGTTCTAGGACAGATCTTCTTTGAGCAACTGGGTGAGTTTCACGGCTGAGCAGGGGTTTGAACACAGGTTTCCAGGATGCTGGTCTGGAACTCTGAGCCCAGGGCAGCCACTGCCCTGACCCTGGTGCTGAAACGTTGGTGAGGGTGGTCTCACCCAGTGACAGTGAGGGGCTTATGGTCAAATGGTCCAGACAGCGCTAGGTTTCCTCGGGCGTGGAGCACCTGCTCTGCATTCTTCAGTTTCCATTTTGCAGGTTCTCCAGACATTGTGCTGAATCCACGGCTGATACTCTTAAGAAATCTTATATTTTGTCTCACCTTTTTGCAGTATGTTCGACAATAGAGATGTAACAACCATGCACCAACACAGGAATTGGCAGATAATTTGTGTAAGTGCTTAGGTTTTTCTTTTCTTTTCAGGAAATCACAGCTCATTTGCAAGATGTTGCATATTTGTAAAGGTGTTATTTCCTTTACTCAGAGTGTTGGTAACTCCAAAGTACTCTGCCTGGACACTTTCATATGCAGCGTATGAATCCTCGACGCAAATATCAATTTAAAATTCAGAAATTTGATTTCATTTATGTCCAATACCTTATCCATAATTATGGAATACCTTTTCTGTTACAAACATTTGTAACAAAGAAGGACAGACAGCATTTGTGCTTTTTAGTTACGGTCAAGCAGTTATGTAAATCTTCAAATACTCTAGCAAAAAAAAAAAAAAGCAACTAGAGTCCATCTGTCCAGTTTGGCAACTGCTGAGTTTGGAAAGTGAGATAGTTTCCTACCACCACAAAAGGCAATATTTATCTCTAGTTAATAGAACAGTAAATGATGATAAGTATCCTTAGTTATTAACTAACTGCTTAATTATAGGACCATAATTACCACATATGTTCACAAAATAAGGTCTTATGTCAGGCTTTGCAAATAGAAATTCAGGCAAGTTGATGCAAAGTGATACAGTATCACAAACACAGGAAAAAAGATTAAAGGAATCTTAGCTCAGACACCCAATCTTGGGGAGGGGGAGGTGATCTAGGCCAGGCTTGTGGCATGCCCTGTGAGGCTGGTCTTTAACAAAGGAAAACCAAGGACGTCAGGGTCCACGTCATGTTACATGTTAATGTAACATCAAATTATACAAATAATGGGCCCTAAGATGGAAGGCCAAAGGAGAAGGGGGCGGCAGAGGATGAGATGGTTAGATTGTGTCATGGAAGCGATGAACATGAATTTGGACGAACTCCAGAAGCTAGTGGAAGACAGGGAGGCCTGGCATGCCATGGTCCAGGGGGTCGCGAAGAGTTGGGCACGACTTAGCGACTGAACAACAACAACAACAACAAATTTTCCTTTGGTTTCCAAGCAGGCTATGCCACAGTTTTGGTCTCCCCCATCCCAAACCAACAGTATTTACAAAGAAAAAATGCCAACAATGTCCTTCACATGTGTGTTCTGGCACTTATAATCATGGAGCCTTACATATAGTTGATATGGACCTGCCTTGTATCCTGTGTGGTGAAAATCATCTTGGAGAGAGCGATTTTGATACGAAATGTACGGTATGGGGACAAGTCCCTGGGGAAAGAGAGAAGCTGCCCTCTGCACACACCTTTTCTCAAGATTGTCACTCCAGCAACTCCTTTGCATTTAAAAAAACTCCGTTGGGAAAACACACAGCTGAGCATCAAAGCTTCTCTTCTATCATTTGTTATTCTGAGATCAATCTAGAAGCACCATCAAAGCCACACACAGGACTTCAGGGTAGAGTCCTACATTTGGAGTATTTGATGTCGGCTGAGTCCACACCATATTCTGGCACTCATTATTTAAGACCCTTGCTGGTTTATTGTCTGGCTTGCTTATGCGCTGCTGTGGTGTCGTCACTGGTGCTGTGGAGATGCAGCAGTCCAGGAGTCACCACAGATGAGCTGCTTGCAGTGTTCCCTCAGCACCCCGTGTGTCTGGAATTGGTGCGCAACAGGAGTGGCCAATTCTGATCATGCATCCAAGTGGTTCCACCAGTCACACAAAGTGATGTGTGCATGTACACACTCCACTTTCATCCCAGCATGCTGCTCTTCTTCACACAAACTTGCAGTAAGTGATGTGGCATGTATCAGACCAGATGTCTGAGGAACCTCTCTCTCTCTCTCTCTCTCTCTCTCTCTCTCTCTCTCTCTCTCTCTCTCACACACACACACACACACACACACACACACACACACACAGCTGCAGGATGGTGCAACAAGAAGGGGGTGCAGGATATACTCCATGGCATGATGAGCCATGAAGTATCAGATTTATCATCCAAATGCCCTTGAGGATTCTCTGCACCCTATTTCCCATCTTACCGAGAATTGTACGACTGAGCACAAGTTTTCAGAGTCCCTTTCTATGCAACCCAAATTCAAAAGCAGCAAAAATGCAGAATTCAAGGTTGAATTCAAGGGGGGGGGAGTTAACTTCTGGGACAGCATCAGAGTGTGTTAGATGATGCAATTATACTATTTTGTATTTGTTTTAATAAGAAGAAAACCCATAAATGTTGCGTAGAAAAAATTCTGAAAATTTGCAGCTTGGTCGTTTCTTTGTTTTATTGTTGTTAAGATTAAATGGCCCTCAATATTCACATGGGATTAACTGAATGAGCTGAAGTTTAATCCTACAGAACACTAGTTCTCAAATTGTGGGTTGTAGTTGGGACCGACTAGTGGGTCACAAGCCAATTCCAGGTGACGATTGGCATAGTATTTAGTGCAGCCATATTGAAAATATGGGAAGATGGGATGCTGGGAAGGAGGTGTGGCTGTTTTGCTTGAGTCAAGGTCATAAATAGGATTTTTTTTGCTTCTGATTCACTTTGCAATTGGAAAATGGCTGAGAAATCACCCAATATCTTGCTGCACTCTCAGGAAAGCCGCAGGCTCTGGCGTCACAATGACAGCACTTCCGGCCATGACATCACTTCTGGTGGTGTCATGTAGATGGTCATTCTAAAAAGTGGGTCCCAGTGCTAAAAGGTTTGAGAACCACTGCTGCAGAACACTCAAGGTAACATCTTGCAGGCATCCGAATTGGCTACAGAATCTTTGCACGTGCTGTTCTCTTGGACTGGAACGGGGGGCCCCAGTGGGCAATCGTTATCTGGGGCCTTGACTAAATGTGTTACTTGGTGCAGCGAGAGAGTGAGTCTCAAAAGAGAACGGCTTTCTCCTACACCTCCGCTCTGATATCTCTGTCCCTTTCTTTCCTTTACAATAGTGATACAATTGTATCTAGAAATATAGGGATTTCCATCATGCTCTGTATTCAGTGTGAAAGCTGAACAGGGGCGAATCTATTTGAAAGGGCGCCCATGGCGCCCAATGAAAATGTGCCCCTAGGGGCAAGCAACGTCATGACATCACATCGTGACGTCATGACATAGCGCCCCGCCCCTTCTAAGAGGCGCGTTCTGTTCGCTGCCGCC
>JAJKFI010000151.1:763197-785625 GCA_029204185.1 Lerista edwardsae | reverse complement strand
TAAAGGGCCAGCAGGAGCAAACAGAACGCGGCGGCGCCCAGCGCCCCGCCCCCTTTGAGAAGCGGGAGGGGGCGCCGGGTGGCAGCACGTTCTCCTCGCTCCGGCTGGCTCTTTAAGGCCAGCCAGAGCGAGGAGAATGCGGCGCAGGGAGCGGGCGGGCCGTGGGCGCCATTTTGGGGGGGCGGGCGCCATGCGAACGGCGCTCCCTGCAAGATGGTGCCCATGGCTCGTGCCACACCCTGCCACACCCTAGTTACGCCCCTGAAGCTGAAAGTTGACAGGCATCCCCCTGTATCTGGGGGCAGGGAACATTTGCCATCCTCTCGTGGATATGGAAACTGCAGTTAAAAGGCACCCCTACAACCCGGCTCCGAAATCCCCCCAGCGCACCCCTGACTCACCTGCTTGGGTTTGCCGCCTTCCTGTCGCCGTTCCCGGCTCTCGCTGGCTTTTTGCTGACTGCAGAGTGGAAGCATGAAGTGCTCACAGGGACCCCCAGGAAGCCAGGTGGAGGGCGGGAAAGGGTGTGACGCTGCTCACGGGGTTGAAAGGCTGAGCTGGGCGGTCCTGGAGAGTCCTCTTGGGGCAGAATCCGCACGCTGAGCACGCTGAGAAGATGAGAGCTCGGAAGACATCTTACCGTGCGTGTTCGTGCACAGAGCTCCTGTTCACCACAGCCCCCAACGCTCCCCTTTGAGAGATCGGAGGGGCACCGCCCTGTCGCTGCCTGCCTTCTCCTATGAGATGTGCTCTCCTCGGCAGGGGCTTGAGGGGTTTGTGTGGTGTCAGTGGCCGCCAACTGTAGTCTGCATCTTATGCTCCCTGGAAGAACGTGGAGGGGGTTGAGGGTGCCGGGAGGTGTTCCGCTGTTTCCCCCTCCCCACAGTTTCTTGTCAGGTTCCGCCGACCTCTGCTGGCTCTGTCATTGGCGAGGCATTTTTTCCTGGCTTTGGGGCACATCTGTTGCCTGCAAGGGAGGTTTGGGCATGGTGTACATCGACTCCTCCTCCTCCTCCCTGCACCCCTCCTGCGCCATGCCCCGTCTCCGTGTTGTGTCTTCACCAGTAGGATTCCGCTGGCATCCTGGTGACATCCGGCCTAGGCTCACACGGTGTTTCTCCAGAGTCAGGCCAGTGCCTGCTGGGCATCCTATTGGCAATTGGCTTCTGCACTGGCAGGGCTTCTACACGTGCTGGCTTACGTGATGGTACATTGGCATCTCTCAAAGATAAGGTGGGGCCTTAAGTAGTCTTGGACAAGTCATCATTCCTCAGGGATTGCAATCCTATGCACCTTTCTTTTCCTGGGTGTAAACCCCATTCAACACAATGGGAATTGCTTCTGAGTTGATATGTCTAGGATTACGTTGTAGTCTACTTGACAGAATTGTTGTGATGTTACAACATAGCCTGAGTCCGTCAGATAAGATGAGAAGGGAAGGACAGGCCCACCTGTTTTTATTTAATTTTCTTTAAAGACTGACCTTCACTAGTACAGGTGGAGACTTTTTATCTACAAGACTTCCGTTCCAGGAACCCGTGTGGATGCCAAAAAATGTGTTAAATGAAGTCCCTTTAAAAACAAAACATGTGCCTTTAATTAGCAGTCAGCATTTTAAAAAGTTTTTCTTGCCATGGCAACACAGCAGCAGGCATTCTCCAGGGGCTTAGAGCAGATTAGTATCCATCTGCATGTTCACTCTGCGATAAGACCTCTTCCCATTACCCTGGAGCGAGGCGAAAAAATGCAAACATAAGTGATTTATCACACTTGCCAGGTTCCAGAGCTAAGGTCTTATCTCAGAGCAAATGGATACTAATCTGCTCTAAGCCCCCAAAGAATGCCTGCTGCCATGTTGCCATAGTTAAAATGCAGCTAAAATGTTGACTACTAATTAACAGAATATGTTTGTTTAACTTAGAGCGCTTCTCTTCTGTGGTGGCTCCATGCTGAGTCAAAGCAGCAGATGGGCAAACCATGGATGAAAAGGCTCCACCTGTAATATAAAATAAATTCATGAAAGTTGGGGTCTGTTTGCCTAAACACATATCTAAATGTCACTAGAGAAAAAACATGGCTCATGCCTTTTTGTTACTGATCTGATTAAGTTTCTCTCCTGAAACAGATAACAAAGCTCGATGTCCTGTTTCAGTAGAATTTACTCTTGATTTATTACACTTCCAGCTACATGTGGCTCACCTGGTTTGTTGTGCAGTTACTTTCAATGGCTGCTCCTCCCGGATTTGAAACCTAAAAACGTCAGGCCCACAACAAGCCAAAGCTCAGCACGTTTGTTTTCATTGATGACCAACACTCAGTTGGAAATCTGTGGAAGTTCAGTACAGAGTGTTCGACGTTGGCTGGATCGTGCCCAAAGTCTACAGATTTACCCTTCTGTTTCTGTCCTTCCGTACGTGCAAACGTAGTTCGCAGAGAGAGCAGTTCTTTTCAGTGGCTCCACCAGCACAGCACAGCAGCCAACGCTGGGCACTGTTCTGGCCCACTGGAGCGACCTTCTGCTGGCTGCTGGCCTCTGGCCACCGGTGAGGCGAATGCTCTGCCAAGTGGCCCCGGGCAGTGAGGGTGGCAGGAGGGCAGCACAGAGGTGGGGGAGGGGCATTTTGGGTGCGCAGAACAGGAGGCATTTGGGGCGGATCAGGAGGTGGGTAGGACGGGCAAAGGAGGCCTCTGCTACATCCCAGCCTCCCTCCTGGGCCTGAATACCCTACATGGAGTGTAGGCTTGAATTTGTTCCAGTGATTTGGCTGGTGCAGATCTGGGTAGCCCCATTGGGCAGGGCAGGGCAGGGCATGACTCAGGATAATGGGGATCTCCTTACCCCAGGAGATCTTCAGCCTGCTCCTTATCTGTGGTGGGTTTAGCAGCTTAGCCGCACCCACTCAGGTTAGTATTGGGCTGTCCATCTTTGGAGCTTCAAATGTTTTCCTCATCTCAGTCTCTCTTTCTAACAAAAACGGTGCTATACTATTCATTTGGGATGATGGAGAAAACTGTTTGCCAATGGTGTGTGTGTGAGAGAGCTCAATCCTAACCTGGAGTAAGGCCGGCATAGTTAGGCCAGCAAAGTTTGACTGGCACAAGGGCCACCGTAAAGCGTGTTTGGCCTACGCCAGGGAGGCCAGCCAGGGAGGATGGCGCACGTCTGTGTGCCGGCCTCTCTGACTCAGAGAGTGGTCCAAACATGCTTTACTGTGGCCCTTGTGCTGGCCAAACTGCTGGCCGAACTCCAGGCCAGGATTGTTCTCTATGTGTGTGTGACAAAAAAAGCCACAGGAGCTGTTGCCATCTGGTGGGACTAGATTAGCTTAAATCCAGGCACAGCTTGACTGTGGATTGAGCTAACAGAGATCAATAAAAGATACATTTTGTGGTCCTCCAAGTTAAAAATGGGGCTTAGGTGAAGAATCTATGTTCTGCTCATAATCGAGGAGTCTAAAAGCATCCTCTCTCTCTCTCTCTCTCTCTCTCTCTCTCTCTCTCTCTCTCTCTCTGTTGTTATCCTGTGCCAGAAACAACGAGCACCATCCAAAATAGAAACACTGCAGTGATGTCAGATTGACCCTGTTGCTAACACCACACAATATCAACGATGTAGTTCAACGATGTAGACTAGAACTGCACTTCCTGCCAATTGAATGTTAGCAGCATCCATCACACAGATTCCTTTTGGGTGATTTTTCTCTGCACTGAGTTTGTTCCTAGAAGAGAACCTGCCGAGGTATCAAGTAGCATCTCCTTTGCTCTCTTGAAACCCACTTTGGTCGGCCGCTTTTCTCAAACACAAAGGCTGCAGCATTCAGATGACACTCTCCCAGGTAGCAGATTATGAGCAGCACAGACAACACTGCAGACACAAAGAATCCCTAGTGGTACCACCTTTTTCTCACACCCCATGGAAATAAATGGGAACTGTGCCCTTGGTCAAACCCCTTCGTTTCAAAGGAGCTTGCTCCAGATAATTCCCAGTGAGCTGTGCCTTAGGGCTGTGGTCCGGTTTCAGAAGATGGAGATGTCACGAGAACCTACAGGTGCCCCAGTTTCTTTGAATGCAGCCGGTGCTGCTTTTAAATGCTGCTAAAGTTACTGAAATACAAGTCGGTGTGCTTTAATGCTGGCGAAGTCAGGGGATTTAAAGCACGGTCAGTCTGATTAAAATAGACTGATAAGTGGATCAGGACTTCTGCGGCAGTGACAGCCAACAGTTTGAACTGTAAAGAACAAGGTTAGCTGACCCTATTAAAGCGAGTGTTATGGAATTTTTTTTTGAAGGGCTGGGAATTGTCAGATGGGAAAATTGCGTTTTATCAGCTTTATTATTAAACTCACAGCTTCTGCCAGGATGCCGTCCTCATCCTCTTGAAGAGAGGAGCATCTGCATCCGTTGATTCGAGTAGTTGCATGTTGGCCCCTCAACCACTGGTCTTCCAGGGGGCGTAATTTGTGCACATTTCCTATTCATTTCAAAGTGATTGGGGGTGGGGGAGAGACACCTAAAAGCCAATGATAAATCAGGATTCTTCTTTCTTGAGGTAGAGGTAACAAATGTCCAGCTCTGAGACTTGCTTCTGAAAGCAGTTTTGGACTTGTGGGGTAAGAGTAGATTCAGCCACCATTTTTTCTAAGTGTGCTGATTTTTGCAGCATCGTGTCATTGAAACCATGCAGAACAAGATTGACAAGGCCTTTTCTGCGATCGATTCTGGCTTGACTGTCATAAAATGATTTCTGCAGCATGCGAAGTGTGTGATAGGGATGTGCTCCAAGTCGCAAGTTGAATCGCAGGTCACTGACCGCATGTCTGTGACTCGTGTCACAAGCCTTCCTGAGCCCCTTCAGAGTCGTTTCCACCCAAGTCGCGAGTCATGGCAAGAGGCAAGTCACGGCACAAGTGAGGCGTGACCACAGGATGAAGGGAGGTGCTGCTGGGGTTAAGGATGTCGGGGGCATTGGTGTCTTCCACTCCTCTGATGTTCCCGTCCCGTCTGAAGTCAGCACTGAGTTGCAAGTCCTTCCCTGCAAGCAAAAGCTGCTCTGGAGCAGTGAGGGAATGACGGGTTCTGTGTGAATCCCAGTGACGCCCCCCCACTCACACCACAACTCCCAATTCTGCATTCAGAAGGAGTGCCAGGCATGCCCACGGCCCACCAGGGACAGGCGTCCGAGCTTGGCGAGAGGGGGCGACGTGGGCGGCCTGAGGGGACGGAAGTGGCAGGCGGGAGCCTCGCGACCCCCCACCCGCTGCAGCTCTGCTCAGAGGAGCCCTGGCAGCCAGCGCGGAGGCCTCCCCCCAGACAGGAAGAGAGGGAAGGAGAAGCCGGAGCCGTGAGGTCTGCCGGCGTTCCTCTTCTGCCACCAGGACACCCCCACCCCCGGTTTCCCTGACTCCTTCTGCCCCCCGCCCTGGGCTGGTATCCAGCTACTTGTTCCTCTTGCAAGAACCCCCTCCCCCCCGTACAGTGGGCTCCTCCTCACCCAGAAATAAAAATCAGGTATTTGTTCAGCCATCCATCATTTTCCCTTCCGAAATGGCCGAGGGAGTCCCCTTCTCCCCATGTCCTGGCTGCCCCTGCCTTTTTCTGGTGTCCCCCCCCCCAGCCTCATTCACCCTTCCTCAAGCCCCCTACCCCACCTGGAACCAACCTACCCTCCTCCCACCACTCCGCTCTAAATGCCGCCGCCCCCCCCCCAGTCCGCATGCTGGCTTTTGGATTGCCCACAAGGTCTTTGGCATGTTGTGGAAGCAGCTGAACAAAAGTAATTCACAGAAAATGTGAGTCGCCTTGACTTGAGTCTATGGGTCTTGAAACTTGAAGTCATGGCTCTTCCTCAAGTCTGTGGTCCCGAGTCATGACTCAGGTCTGAATCAGTGACACCGGTAACTCGAGTTAGCCCGGTTGTTTAGGGCTTTAAAGGCAAAACCAAACTCTTTGAATTGACCTCTAAAACCGAGAGCCAGCGGCGATCAAGAGAATATAATATGCCTGTTTCTGCTCACGATATGCTACCCTGTTAAATATTTCCTACTGCTTATTTGGAAATGAAGGTGATTTCAGAGTGTTATTTTCTTGTATTCAAAGGTGAGCAGCTATTTAGCACACAAAAAGCCAAAAACAAAAAAAACACCCTAGTTGTGTGGTCAGTATGGGAATGTATCTCACAATAAATGCAGCAATTTTGTAAAAAAGTGAGAGAGAGCGAAGCCTTTTCAGAATTTCTCATGACAAGCTATTTATCGTATCGAGAGCTGGTTTTGTCAGCTGGCAAGTGGGGAATATTAATGAAGCATTTGCAGATGTGCCGTCTAAATAGGCTGATCGTAATGGACCAGAATATGCAGCACATGATATCAGGACAAATTATTTGTCGCTGACGTCGTTCCTGCAGCCTTGATCCTTGTTCAGCATTAGGGTGGGGCGTTCACTGCCACTGCCTTTGTCGAGCAAACCAGTTGCTGTGCGGCTCGCTGAGTTGTTTCTGTATTTATTCACACCAACCCAAGCTGGGGCAATATTTATTACAGTATTTATATGCTGTCTTTCTCATAAGATTTGCATCAGACGTCTTGTGAGAAAGGTGGTGTATAAACCGTTCAAGGTGGTTTACATTGGCAGGCTGTCATGAGCCCCTGCAGGGGTTTTTATGGTATTGTCTATTCATATAGAACACTGGTTCTCCAACGTTTTAGCTCCAGCACCCACTTTTTAAAATGACACTCTCTCCACAAGACTTAAAAAAAAAGAGATGATCTAGAAATATGTTTATTTACAAGTAATATTTATTTGTTTGCAAAAAACTTGATCCATTTCTCATAATGAAGCAGTCTCATTAGGGGCTTAGTCATGTGACCCAGGGTGCAATCCTAACCTGGAGTTAGACTGGATTAGTTAGGCCAGCAAAGTTTGGCCGGCACAAGGGACAATGTAAGGTGTGTTTAGACCACTCTTGGAGTCAGAGAGGCCAGCACACAAATGTGCGCCATCCTCCTTGACTCTGAGAGTGGTCCAAACGTGCTTTACAGTGGCCTTCGTAGCCAGCCAAATTTGGCTGGCCTAGCTGTGCAGGCCTGACTCCAGGTTAGGATTGCACCCTGGGTCACATGACTAAGCCCCTCAAGCTTTGAGACTGCTTCCTTATGAGCAATGGACCAAGCTTTTTGCAAATAAATATTACTTCACCTGCCCCCCACTACTGTCACGGATGGACTTGGAAAAAACACACACAAGACAAAAAGATGCTCAAACGTGTACAGTATCCCCCTATGTTTACACCAGCTTGCAAACTGCAGGAGCTGAGCTTCCAGTTGGAAGCTGTCTGGTTGTTGAGTTGTCTCGGGGCTTGAGGCAATATCTGATCTTTCCATGACCCTGTTTTCATTGGAGGCTCTGTGGGGCCCACCAGAAAGTGGGTCACGAAACCCCAAGTGAGTCTCAGCCCACAGTTGATTTAGAACACTCTGGTGCAGAACCCTTCATTCTCCAGATGTTGTTTTTCTCGGTGTGGTCTCCTCTCTGGCTCAGCTTTCCACAGAGAGCTACAGATCAAGCCTGGCAGAATCAAGTTGTCACCTACTAACCTTTTTCACATTCCTTCACCCCTCTCACAGTTTCCCTATCGCAGTTTGTCAGTGACACCCCCCCGCCCCCGTCACAGAGGATGATCACAACTTGTTAGTGACTTCTGGTCTCCCATCCAGGCATGACTGAGCTAATCTTGCTCAGCTTCCTTCGGGCAGGCAGCAGTTCAAACTTCCAGACCAACATGTGCTCAAACGCTGGTCTTTCCGCCAAGCAGCTGAGTGGCAAGCTCTCTGCCTTTTTAAGCAGGCCTCACATGGGACAGTCCCAATTCATCTAGATGCACTCTGTGGATCAGGGCCTAGTAGCTCAATTGCAATTAGAATAATAGAACACAGGGTGTCCTTGCCATTTTGCAGTGATGCTTCCAAAATCTGTCCTCTTTAGTTGTTGATGTAGACAGTCTTTTTTCTTCTTCTTTCCATTAGGCAAGATGGGCTTTTGAGATATCTGTAAACAGTAGTCATTGCTTTTACTAGTGGAAACACGGGAAATCCAAGAATGGATGTAAATCCTGTAAAGGAGAGAACCTGTGCTAGATTTCATAAGAAGAGTCCTGCTGGATCAGGCCAAAGGCCCATCTAGTCCAGCTTCCTGCATCTCACAGCGGCCCCACCATGATTTCCCTCATCCTGGTACAGGGTGTTCGGAAGGTCACTGTGCACTTGCGTATTTTTTATTTATGAAATGTGCACAGTGACTTTCCAAACACCCTGTATGAATGCATTTGCTGCGATGGATTCACTACCTTGTCTTGTCTGCAATTCCCCCCCCCTTCTTTCTGTCTTTAACTGCTGCTTAAAGTGGTAAGCTTTAGTCTGATGTTTGTCATACTGCTGTGCTGCTGCTGCTACTACTACTACTAGTAGTAGTGATCATTATGGCCTGTTCTACTTTATGACTGAACGGCTGTGTACTTGAATCCAGCCACACTGGAGCAATGGCTGGCAAGCGGTGCCCTTTCCTCCTGTCCATGGACTTTTCAGAGGCAGCTGGCCGGCCACTGTGGGAATGAGGCTGCACCCAACGGGCCTTTCTGTCGATGTGGGCTACGAGTCACCAAAAGGTTTTATTCTGTCCGTGTGTGCTTGTGTCTGGAGATGCCTGAGTGGCTGTTATTGATCCTATGCATGGCATCTGCAAGGTGCTATACATTTATATGGTGAATTGGAAAAGTAAGTTGTCTGCATGGATTGCTTAGGTAGGATGATAGGTAACCCTAATTTACAGCAAATCTATGCATAAAATAATACCGTTAAAAAACCCGAGAAGCATATGACCACTGTAAATTCTCATGCCATCTGTTCTCTCTCAAGCTACTGAAAGCAGCTCTTTAGAAACAAAGCAATGTACAGTGTTTCCAAAAAGATACTTGATTCAGCGTCAGTCAGACTTCATTACAGGAGGAACCACAATCAAGGGCCATTCACCTCACCCAGAACTTTTTGGTGGAGAATCTAGTTGCTTGTTCAGACCTGGCACACAGTTAGTTTTCCAAACCGCGCACTGCCGTGCTGGTGCTGGTGCGAGGGGAGCAGGGTCTGTGCACTGAGAACCAGGAGGGGGCTCTGTGACATCTCCTGGCCTGGAGCTGCTCCCCTCCCCAGTCCTTCTCCTTCCTGCTCGCCTTTGCCCAGCCCTGCCTGCCCCCTGCAAGGACTTACAGCCCAGTCTCGAGGGCTCTGTTGTCAGCAGGATGCTTGGACCACCAGCTCTTACAGCAGCACCTCTCTGGCCAGTCCTGCGCGGAAGGTGGCCTGCGCTCGTCCGCCTCTGCCCAGTCAGGAGGTCTTTTGGGGTGGGGAGAGGAGGGGCGTGGTGGAACGGGGTGGAGGGAGAGGGGATCTAGCCCAGGAGGGGTTGGAGACAGTGGTTGCCTCTGTCGCTGAATCCTGACCCTCCCTGCACTGTGGGTGCAGAGCCGAGGAGACCCATTGCCACCAGCTGCATTCTCCCTGGGGTAAGGAGGCACGTGAGTTCCAGCGATGGAGTGAGGCATAAGGATTGGGCCCAAATTTTGCAAGAGATAACTTAAATGTGTGCTATGTCACAAAAGGAAAGTAGTATCATAATGAAGGATACGCAGATGGTGATCAGGTGGAGTTCCATTGAGCAGGACTAAGCACATCAGGGGGTATCAAGTCTGCACTATAGTGATAAGCAGCATGCACATGCGCACATGCTTGTGCACACCTGCAGACACACACATGGTACATTTATTGGATTTTAGAGCTGCTTTTCTGATAAATGTGGCAATGTGGCATCTGAGAGTTGGAGGCTGCACTTTCTGCAATTGGAGCAAGAAGAAGCCAGACGGTGAGCGCCGACTCACTGACAGATTTGTTAGAAGTATTTCTCATAAATGTTGTTTAAAGAAATTAGAGCATTACCATTTCAAAGGCAGTTCCAAATACTGATGTGCGCTAGATTTTGACTCACTCCAACAAATGCAACACAGTTCGATGTGTTAACACCAAGAGTGACGTTTCACATAAATTCATAATGAGATGAGAATTTTTCCTTCCTACAGACCACTTGAATTGCCAAAAATGCTAATCCAAACAGTGGGTCCAGGCTCACCAGTGGATCGTGACCCAATTTGGAGGGTTGTGAAACTGACACCCCCTCCAGGCCCTCTATAATGTGGGAACCATTGGGCTCATCCAAGCTGTGGGTGAGCAATTCAAACCCTACAAATCCACAAACCTGTTTGCCATGTTCAAGCACAGCAAATCTGCAGTTGAATGAGGGTGCAATCCAGTGGTGTCATCCAAATGATTTAGGAACAGGTACTCACTTTTGATTGGCACTTGTCGGGGTCCGCCCACCGGAAGTGACGTCATAAGCTGGAAGTGACATCATAGCCGGAAGTGGCGTCATGATGCCGCCGCTGCCACACTGCCTGCCTGCCTGCCTCCTCACAGAAAGTGCAGGCAACGGCTGCGGGCATGCAGTACGCATGCGCAGCTGCTGAGCCAACCAGCCGACGGGCCCAGCTTCGAGTGGGCAGGGCCAGCTCAACTTCTAGGAACCGGTACTCGCGTAGTGGTGCGTAGTGGGTTCATGACATCACTGGTGCAATCCTCACCTGGAGTTAGGCTGGCACAGTTGGGCCAGCAAAGTTGAGCTGGCACAAGAGCCACCATAAAGCACATTTGGCCCACTCTCGGAGTCAGGGAGGATAGTGCCCATCTGTGTGCTGGCCTCTGACTCCAAGGGTGGTCCAAACGCGCTTTACGGTGTCCCTTGTGCCGGCCAAACTTTGCTGGGATAACTCCAGGTTAGGATTGTGCCCTGAATCTGTGGAGTCGGAGCCTACAGATAACTTAGACCCACTGTGTGAGTGTGTGTGTATTTTTTTTTAAAAAAAATCACTGCATATATGTAATGTATTTTTTAAAAAATAAAAATAGCAACATGGGAAGCCATCTGAAGACTGAGCTTCAGCATTGCTTTATTGTTTTTATAGCAGTCCTGGGTATTGGCCAAATCTTCCCCTGGCACAAGCCAGCCCTGCTTCACTGGAGACGAGGAAGCTGGATAGATGGATCCTAGCAGAGCCCAAATGTCACTTTGCCGTCCGTGATTAATTGCTAAGTACAACGGCAGCGGCTTGGATCAGTGACCTGCGAAAGCTTCCGTGTACCTAATGAGGTTCTCTGAGTGACGATTGCCAAGACTTTTCCCCCTTGGATCCCCCCTCATAGGACGTCGTCCAGCACATGAGAGCGCAACTGGAGGATTTGCTGCCTGCTAAAGCATTTGCTTCGTAATAACGTTTGCATTGTTTTGTTTCGTGTGCTAATGTGTGGAATTAAATGTGCTGAAGAGGAAGGGAGCTGCTTAAAATGCACTTTCCATGTTTTGTGTCTCCCTACAGCGGAAGTGCAACGACACAAAATGCCAGCAGCAACAACGCCGCCGCAGCACGTTCCCCCGGACGGAGGATGGGGCTGGGTGGTGGTCTTCGGATCATTCATCTCCATTGGGTTTTCCTACGCATTCCCCAAAGCCATCACAGTCTTCTTCAAGGAAATCCAGGAGATCTTCCACACGTCGTACAGCCAAATCGCCTGGATATCGTCAATCATGTTGGCCGTCATGTACGCAGGAGGTACCTGACAAACGAACGTTATCCCCCAGCCCACCCCACCCACATGCCTTTAAAACATTCACGCAAATCTCTTGTTCTGTGATGTTGTCCTTCCAGGTTTCTTTAAAGGTGCTTCTCACCCACCGCTTCTCTTCCTAGCAAGCATCTAGAGAGGTTGATTATCCCTTATCTGGGTTGCTTGGGACAGGAAGGTGTCCAGATTTTGGATTCTTCTGGATTTCAGAACAATAACATAAATGCAAGGAGAAACGCTTCCTGTTGCTCTTCCCACTGCTTCCCATTTGGGTGTCTGCTGGCCTCTGACATTTTTCAGTGATGTCTGTACAGGGACACACCACAGAGCAGAGAACAGAACTTACAGCAGTGTATTGTAGTGTAGTGTATGAGGGAATGAACACAAGACCTCCTAGTATTCACAGTAAAAAAGGTTAAAAAGAACTATTGGACAAAATTGTCTGGATTTTGAAATAGCCCGGATTTTGATGTTCGGATAAGGGGTAATCCACCTGTATATGAATTTCAGTTTAGAGCAATAGTACAGTTCATTTCTCTATACTGCATGGCTTTGCATCCTTGGTGGAGAATTCCTGAATATAGAAAAAGGATGGCCAAACTAGCTGAATGTAAGAGCCACATATGATAAACTTCAGATGTTTCAGAGCTGCAATATTTAACAGGCATTTTAATTAAATTTATTTACCCACCATGATCATTATACTTACGTTTCAATCCAGTAGACTTTTGGTTTATAGCTAGTAAATAATTATAAAGCTTGAAAGTTTCTCGTTTATCTTTTGCTTTAATTGTGATGCAAAAAGGAGCTCAACCCACATATTTCTGAGAGCTGTACATTATATGTCAGAGAGCTGCATGTTGCTTGTGACCCTTGGATTGGCCACCCCGATATAGGACAATAGCAATCTTTTGTTAAGAGAGCATGTTAGGAAGAAGGTGAAATTCTTCTAACTTGAGATACGAAGGAGAAAAACCAAGCAAAATCCAAATGGAGAGGAAACAGGATATCACGTCATCCAGAGTAGTGAGTGTGTTTGTGCTCTGGAAAGGTGTCCTGGATTCACTCCAGAAAGAATATTGTTGGTACTTACAAGTAAAACTAGGTGTGGTGATCATGGTTTACAGCATGCCAGCTTATTTTAATGCTCTACAGAGGGAGGTAGCAGAATTCCAGGTTGTCCCGCTTCAGGCTATGACTGATCTGATCACATGCAGAAAAGCATCCTGCCTGTAGTAAGGTAGCGATTCAGGGAGGAGGGGCCAATGGGGTGGCGAGGAATGGAGTCTGGAGTGGGGGGGGACTGATGACGGTGCCACCCACCTTCCTATCCCCTTCCCAATCTCTGCCCAACTTTCTGGTTCCGCTTGGGCCAGCAAAATTGCTGGTGCAGATCCAAGTCGAACTGGTGAGTGCTCGGCCCCGGGCCATGGAACCAACGTTTCCATACCTGGAAGACACTTCTGGGACTGCCTCCCCCGCCGGCTGGAGCGGTCGCTCCAGTGGGGCTTCTGCTCCTGCGGAACAGGGGGGAGGGGGTTAGTTAGGACTTTGCTGTATCTCAAAGGAAGGAAGGAGGGAAGGGAAGGGAAGGAAAGGAAACTGAACCCCTGACCAATTACCTTGTTGGTGTCCAGTGTCTCTTTTGACCCTTCCAAAAGAACATAAGAACATAAGAACATAAGAACATAAGAAGAGCCCTGCTGGATCAGGCCAAAGGCCCATCTAGTCCAGCTTCCTGTATCTCACAGCGGCCCACCAGGTGCCCCAGGGAGGCATGTAACAACAAGATGCTTACATCCTGTTGCCACTCCCTTGCACCCGGTACCAGTAGCCCACCACCTTTGTAAGGAGGTTGCACAATCCATCATTGCCTATAGCCCATGATGGACCTTTCCTCCAGAAATCTGTCCAATCCCCTCTTAAAGGCATCAAGACCAGATGCCATCACCACCTCCTGTGGCAAGGAGTTCCACAGATTAACTACCCGCTGGGTAAAAAAGCTGCGGAACTCACGCTGATTGGGAGGTCAAGCCGTGCATCATTTTTTAGGGCCATTACCAGTTCACTGCATTTTATAGTTGCAACCAGGAATGCCACCTCTCCGTCCAAAGTAAATATTCAAGTGTTCCAGAAGGATCTAAATCCCCCTTTGTGTGCTGTAGTCAAAGTAACAAGTGCAGCACAATTGAATTGTGCAGAGTTATTTCCGCAGTCGCTGTGGCTTGTTCACAGCAGGTAACCTTGCAGAAGGTAAACAGCCTTTGAGTCTGCGGGCACCACCACATCGCTTCCTACAACATGCAGGCAGGAACAATCACTGGCAGAGGATAAAATAGGCAGGCATTTAAATGCCGTTGGAGTGGGAGCGGCTCCATTGTGTTTGCTATCTCAACACGACTGTTTGATTTCTACCATTTGATGTACAGATGCTTGAAGTAAAGCAGGAAGAACATCGCGTACGAGCTAAGCCACCTTGTTTACAGTGAGGCGTAACAGATGTGTGGCAAATGTTGCAGGCCTACTCAGTATCTCTTAATGCTAATTAGTAGAGCCTGAAAAACATTTGAGATCTGACACACTCATTATGATTTAGCGCTCTACCTATTAATCTTCACAGCGGGGTCGTTGGGTAAGTGAGAGTCTAGGCAGAGGATCTCTGCTTTGGCGGCTTTCAGCCTCCTGAGGTAATTAGCAGGCATCTGTGTTTCAGTAACAAGGTATTAACTTACCTTCGGCGTCTGGAAAAAAAATGAACCTAATAAAAGACATGCAGTAAGGAGCTAAAGGAATGTTAATTATGTTTATCACTTACTTCATACTTCGAATAAATGCCATTAAATTAGAGCAGGCCATCTGGCAAATCCATATGGTCTCCTGGATTCATGGATAATTCCAGCAAATAGGTCAAGCACAGTGTTCACCCCTTCAAGAAAGCAGAGACAAGATGTGCTAAATTGCACAAATCAAATCTGGTGTCAGTAGCACAGCCATAACCGTAGCCATGGTAAGTACTGCAAGAGCTTCAATGCACCCTGAAGGAGGCCCCTCCCACTCTCCATCAGAGCCATTTCAGACTGCCACTTGAGCAGCCGCCTGAGCACCTGTGTATGGCCATGGCTGCCCAGAATAGCTCCAGTGGCAAGTGGGAGGGGGCAAGAACGTGGTGTGTTGTGCTGCCACCCCCTCTGGCGACACTACTTTGGAATCATGTGTTTAGGATAGTCAACACTGTGGAGGAGGGATGCCATGGGCGGGTAGAGGCGGGGTTAAAGCCTGCTTGAATGTCTGGGTGGGGGGAGTAACCACTCCAACATTGCTCCTTTTGTTTTGCAAAGGAGAAATGGGTGGTAGTGGCAGATGCTTCCATAGACAAAATGTAGCATCTTCTTACTATCTTACTTCCTTGGGAGTAATCTTACTTTGTTGGAAAAGCTCCAAGGAATTCCAGAATGAGCAACAGCTTATTTGTGCATCCCTAAAAAATAGATTACCAGATTACACACTTGAAGAAACTTGCACTCTGGAAAGGAATAATAAATTTGCCGTGGCAAGTTTGTACAGTATATACTTGTGTATAAGTCTATCTCATGGATAAGTCGAGGGCAAGTTTTAAGCCAAAAAACCATAGAATTTGCTAGGATCTGAGGGTAAGTTGAGAGTATAACTTAAGGGTATATAACCTTCTTTCTTTCCAAACTCTTTACCAGGACAGTATTTGCCTTGAGGCAGTAATAGAAAGCCCATAGCAGAAAAAGATCTGAAGACATTTACGGGAGTTGTAGACTTTTTGAGGAATACAGCGCAGTAGGGCCTTAGCAGAATCCCCCATAAAGGCTACAATTTGCGTAAGTCCTTTCACCTGTTTGGAGAAGAAGGCAAAATGACTTTTTTTGATTTGCTTTCTGTTGTTCCCTCAGGACAATTACTGGTAAGCAAATGGCTCCATTTTTTTTTAGCCACCCCCTGCCTGCATCCTGCTTCTCAGCCCAGTTCCTCCCCACCCCAAAAAGGTGACGTCCTTCCTTAAAAAGTGACATTTGAAGGCCTTAAAAGGCCTTTGGAGGGCCAGGGAACCTGCAGAGGAGACAGGATGCCGTGATTTAATTACCTGTGGCGTTCGGTATCCATGGGGGTTCTGGGAACGGACCCCCCACCCCCATGGATACTGAGGCATGACTGCTTTAGACTCCGTGATTTTAGTTTTCCTTTTAAAAATACCCCCAAGGAGACTGATCTAGGTCAGGGCCATAGTATGGAGGGAGGTGGTTCAGACCCCCATGGAGTCAGCCTGAATCAGCCTCTCAGAGCTCCTCCTTGCCCTGGGAAGGAAGCTGCCAGCGCCCGAACAGCAGCTCGGAGGTCTCAAACTAAGAGTGCAATCCTAGCCTGGAGTTAGGCCGGCCCAAGCCCAGGAGTGTCACAAACACGCTCCAAAGCGCATTTGCACCACTCAGAGAGGTTGGCATACAGGGAGGTTGGCATACAGGGAGGTTGGCATACTGAGGTGTCAAGGAGGTTGGCATACTGACATGCGCAGTCCTCCCGGACTCCGAGAGTGGTCCAAATGCACTTCATGGTGCATTCATAGATGCTTCTGGGCCAGCACAAGTCCCCGGTGCCAGCCTAACTCTAGGTTAGGATTGTGCCCTAAATCCCCCCCCCCCCGCAGCCTGATTTCTTGTTCTTAAATGTTGGTGCATTTGATGGGGCTGCCTGCTTTGCCCCTGGAGTTCCCTGCGTGTAGGTGCCACTGTGAGATTTTCAGCTCAATCTTATGCACGTCTACTCCTAAGTAAGTCCCGGCCTGTGTTCCCAGGCAAGTGTGTCTAGTGTGGCAGCCTTTGTCCCTTTGTGAAGACCGTGGTGCTCCTGCAGCTCTCAGCAGAACTGCCAAGTGTTCTCCTGAGCCCCCTCTCTTGATCAGCAAAGGCTTTGCCTGGCTGATCTCCTGGGGCTTCCAGCCGTCCGCCCCAAATCCCCCCCAAGCAGTGTCGCCCACCCCCCTCTTCAACCTTTATTTATTCCTCTTCTCAGATGAAGCAACACTGAATTGTTTTCTCTCTCTCTCTCTTCCCAGCAAAATCAGGTCACATATAAACAAGTCACATACAAAAGGATGAAGACCTGGAAATCAGGGAGGCACAGAGCTGGAGCTCAGCTCTTTCGGGAGATAACCACATGCTTAAGCTCTTCCGTTTAATACTTATTTGTCGCTAAACTTATCTTGGCTTCTCAGTTCACTCTCACTTATGAGAGACTTAAGCCAGGAAAGGAAGTTATCTTTTGCATGTAAAATGTGCTTTTAGAAAACCCAAATCTTCTCATTATCTATAGAGAATGTTCCACATCGCTTTTCCCTTTCATATTCATGTGATTATATAGCAATACAGATTATCCCCTTGAAAGAAAAATAGACAGAATATTATCACCTCCTTATAAAATCTGGGATAGTTGGTAAAAGAGAGAGCACTGCTTTCAGGAACCTTCTTGCTAATTGGAGACCGTCTTTATTATTTACAGGATAGAATGTGAGCTTCCTTTGAGAGTTAAGTAAAGAAATGCTTCCCTGATTTATAGTTTTATTCTCACCTTCACATCAGAGGTCGTTTCCTAAAGCAGCCTGGAGATTTAAGTCTGCAGTCTGAGGACACTGAGCAGGTCAGGGGACTAGGAAGTGAGAGGCTTCCAGTTTGCAGGGGCCACCAGAAAACAATTGCTCTGCAGTCAAGGGTGCCACATACATGCCAAAGCAGGACTAGTGCAAACAGGCTACTTCCTGCCTTTGCTGTCCTGAATTGTTACAATCAGACACCAAAGCTGTAATGTAATGTGATTTGGTCACTGAATAAGGGCCGATAACAATGGAAACATAACCATCAGTTGACCTTAGATATGAGTAAATTCATAAATAATTCTCACCTGGAATTCTTCCTAGGAATTCTAGGATTCTAGAAACATGCTGGAGTTTAAGAGGAAAACCATTCCGAGTCACTCCCTTGCCGACCCCTCTCAGGCCCAAACGGCACGTTCCCTGCCCCACCTGCTCCCCCTCCCACCCTCCCCTCTGGCAGCGTGCCCAGGCCGGCATCCCAGCAGCCACCGGTGTGCGTGGGGGGCTCCTGCCTTCGCTGGAACACGGGCCCTTGGCGGTGCTTCTGCGGCAGAGCGCTGTTTCCGCTGGCCTGGCCTCCAGGAAGGGTTGGGCTGTGGCCTCGGGTTCCGGTTGCCCACTGAGTCCAGCCAGGATCCAGAGCTCTCCGGCCTTAACACTGTGACGCACTGGAGGCGTCTGTGGGCTGAGCCAAAAAGCTCAAAAAAGAGGGTCCTCCCAGTTCTCTCTGCTGGGCGTTAAACGTGGACTGTATCCCATTGGTCAAACTTCCGGGCACTCTGAGCAAGCACAGGCCTTTTCTGCCAGCTCGCGTGCACTGCTACTGCCCACTATTGTTTTCCCATTTTGTTTAATTCCCTTTTTGTTTAGACTTGTAATAACATTTTCCCCTTTTGCCTACTTCGTCCATGTTCACAGTTAATTCCGTGGATTGTTACCTCTCTTTGCCTGGCAGACACTGCTAGGTTGGATCATTAATAAGACCTCTGGGGCTCGGGGCTCTCCTGGAAAGGGGCATTGCCCAGATGACGCAGGTCTACCCTGTCGTCTGAGAGGGAGGCAGAGGCTACAGGTTACCAAAGTTTTTTAATCCGTTCAGCGGCTGGCTCAGTAAAGTGAAAGTGGGGAACAAGAGGGGGGTGAAGGTGCTAACCAGAACCAGGGGGCATCTGCTAAAACTGAGGGTTGGGAGAGTTAAAACAGATAAAAGGAAGTACTTTTTTACCCAGCGGGTAGTTAATCTGTGGAACTCTTTGCCATAGGAAGTGGTGGTGTCATCTGGTCCTGATGCCTTTAAGGGGATTGGACGGATTTCTGGAGGAAAGGTCCATCGTGGGCTATAGGCAATGATGGATTGTGCAACCTCCTTACAAAGGTGGTGGGCTACTTCAGAGTACCGGGTGCAAGGGAGTGGCAACGGGATGCAGGCATCTTGTTGTCTCGTGCCTCCCTGGGGCACCTGGTGGGCTGCTGTGAGATGCAGGAAGCTGGACTAGATGGGCCTTTGGCCTGATCCAGCAGGGCTCTTCTTACGTTCTTATGTTCTAACCGCTAGGTGCTTCTCCCCTTGGTCAGCCTGCCTCCTCCTGGGACTCACTTGTTTTCCCTGGCATCTATATTTTTGGGACTGCTCCCAAAGCTCTCTGGGTGCACAGACCCTTGGGAGCAAACCAATTTGCTGGCGGGGGGGGGGGAGGGTGGACAGCAGAAGCAGGACCTGTGAGAAGAGGTTCTCCCCCTCCCCCTCTGGCCATCCAGCCTGGTCAAAGGGGTCCTCTGCATGCCAAAAGGCCCTGGGAGACGCGGCCCAGCGGGTGGCAGAGGGAAGCTGCACAGTGGTGAGGAGGAGGGGCTGAAGACTCCAGAGGGTCCCACACGCATGGCCGAGGGACTCAAAACTATCAGGTGCCCCCCGGAAGGGGGCATCTGCTCCATCCCTCCACTGTCTTAGGCACAGTCGTAATTTTTGCAGGTCTTCACGCTGGAAAGACTCAGCAAGTGTGCGCTTGGTTTCAGACACTTGAACTCCCAAACTGGCTCCCAAAACGTGCCCGAAGGCACCAGAGCACACTCACAGGGTTTGCCAAGCCAGGACTGTGCAAAACCTCCCGGGAGTCGTGCGAGATCCTGCTTTGAACCACTTGTGCCAGGGTTTGACCACTGATGTCAGGGGCGAGTTGTCTGAGAACTGCAAACGCTGTATTGTTCTTACCACTTGCTTATGTGACCTTCTGTTAGCATTTTTTTTACCCTTTTCAACGTTTTGCTCTCTTGTGTCCCTAAGCATTTATCTAGTGCTGTGCATCAAGTCATCTTTATCAATAAGGCAGAACAAAGGGTAACCTCTGGAGGACATCCAGTTATGAAAGGAACCTCGGCCGTCCCCACTGTCTCCGTTGCAGATGTGGGAAAGAAGCCAAGGTCCCTGGAACAGCAGGACCACAGAGATGCCTCTCTGGGGCTTTCCCCCTCCTGGGACTTGCGTTGCCGTACGTTCGCTGACATGCTGAGCGTGTCAGATCTCAGACGTGTTCCAGGTTCTCCCAGTTAGCACCAGCATCAGGTTCTCCTGGCGCTTGGGCTGAGCACCGACTGATGCCGGCCCTGCGCTGGTGCTCAGCCCTGACTGCTGACCACTGGGAGTGCCTCAAGGCACTTTTTGCAGCATTATTCCCTTAGGGAAAAAAAACTTAATTACGCTAGCCTGGTGTACTTGCCCAATCTCACTGACATCGCTCTGTGCTGGGTGTTCTCCCTATTGCCGCGTTTTAATCAGCCGTGATCATGGAGCCAGACTCCTGCTTCCATGGCCCCATAATCAAATGCACAAAAGAAAAGCAGATGTCATATTTTGACCATCACTCAGACCAGTGTAAACCTGTGCAACTATTTCAGGAATTGAGCTTTCCAGGCCAGTTTTTCACCCCGCAGGCTGTGGCACATGGCTGGTGGTTTCTCCTGAGCTTGGGGGGGTCACAGTTTTGCAAGGACTGATTAAACACGTGGAGCCAGTGACACGAGAAGATGCTTTGCAGACGTGGTCTTGACCTCCAGTTAGCAACGCAGTCCTAAAATGTTCACTGGGAAGAAGGGTCTTCCTTCTATGCAGCTGTGCTCAGAAGTGGAGCCCCGGCTGAAGGCTCTGATCACGGAATGCTTCTTTGTCTTTTGCCTGAAACAGTTGTTGTTCAGTCGCTAAGTCGTGTCCGACTCTTCGCGACCCCATGGACCACAGCACGCCAGGCCTCCCTGTCCTCCACTAGCTTCCTGAGTTCGCCCAATTTCATATTCATTGCTTCGGTGACACTCTCTAACCATCTCATCCTCTGTCGCCCCCTTCTCCTTTTGCCTTCAATCTTTCCCAGCATGAGGGTCTTTTCTAAAGAGTCCTCTCTTCTCATCAGGTGGCCAAAGTATTGGAGCTTATACTGTATACGAACGTATAAAAGCAGACACACTGAGCTCTGGAATATTTAAATGCATATTTATTCTTTCTTGTTCATTAACTCCGTTATGCCACACTTCTTTTATCATCTAATATGTCTAAAATGTCCATATATATATAAATATATTTATGGAATTATAAGAGTATCCATGACAAAAGGTTTAAAGAAGTGAAAAATGGAAAATAAAATTTCCATATAAAGTTTCTGAATGAATTGTCAGTGTTATTTGACACCACATTTTCCTGATGTTTTCTAAGCTGCTCATTTTCCTTTCAAGCTTCAGCTCACAGGCTGGGACTGGGGGATTCCCTTGTTTTCTTCCTTTATAGTTCAGTGGATTTCCTCTCCCTTTCATGGATCACTGCCTTGTCCTCTGTCTCATGTTTCACACCTCCTAAATTCTGGTGAAATTGGAAGAATTTCTAAAACTATTTCCAGAATTGGAACACGCCCTGCAAGTTTCCTACAGCTCGAAGTTCCTTCCTCTGCCTCTATGTTTTACCACATGTGCGCACTGAAATCAAACTCTGCAAGAAAAAGCACTCTTCTATGTGATTGTATGTGTGACTGGATCAAGGTTCTTTTTCTGCAGCGTTTTACTGATATGCGCACACAAGCAGACATTTCGGTACAGAGGTAAAACACCACACCCAAAGAATAATAATAGAATTTTGATGCACCCAGTTGTGCAATCACATCAAGATGGTTTCCTTGCAGCATTTTACCAAATTGCGCATGGCATCGTTCGCGTGGGGAAGGAAGGGCAATCAAGATGCCAGTCATAACTTCCATGCTTTTTCCTTGCTTCAGATGAGAGCGTATGGGTTGCAGTGCAGGTGGGGGGGGACTTGGGGGGGTGGCCTCCACTGCTGACTCCTAACCTTCTGGGGCAGAGGTGCTCAAGTCTGCACCAGGAAAATAGCCGGTGGGGACTGGAAGAGGCCCATGGGTGGGCCAGCCTCCTTATCGAGCCAGAGGCAACCTGCACCCCCTTCCCCTGGGGAACTTCGTGCAGCTGCTGCTGTTCCCGTAGGCACCATTTTGGCAGCCACCATTTTGGCCCAGTTGCTGGGCCATTGGTCAGGCAAAGCGTTTGCTCCCATGCCGGCAGCAGTGGCTGGGGTCTCCGGGGCAAGTCCTTGCAGAGGCCTCCCCTTGGAGCCCCTGCCAGCCCCCTCATGGCGCAGTGGGTACCACTTGGACTGACGTTGCTCTGGCAAGGGGGGCTCCCTTGTGGACACGGCTGTTCAGCAGCGGCCAGCAGACCTTGGCCACCGTCCTGATACGCTGGAGCCACACTTAGAAGTCCCGGTGCTTAGTTATAAGTCTAGAGAGGACGGAGTTGACGCACGTTCTGCACAAATTCCCTTTGTATTTATGCACTCACTATGCACCCAGGATATCAGAGGTGAATTCCACAAAGGCTGAGGACCCAGTCAAGGACCCTTTGTGACAGAGCTCAGCACGCAAGCACTTCTTGTGTCTCACTCAACATTTTGTACACTTGGTCGCTCAACTCTGGATGACTTGCAGTTGCACATGAGCACTAATTCTCTTGAGCGACAATTGTTTGAAGTGATATGAAAATGTTCTTCATATGCTGTAATTGCAAGTGCTCCTTCATACACACAAACCAAACGATGTTTC
>JAJKFI010000151.1:735710-753197 GCA_029204185.1 Lerista edwardsae | reverse complement strand
GCACTGCTGCAGGTACAATGCAGACCCAGAGCCTGGCTGAGTTATGGCAAATGTCATCTCCCATAACAGTTGTTTTTAAAAACAATAAATGGCAGATTATTTCGTGGGAGATGTACCTCAATGGTCCTGGTGTTCTTTAGTAAGGATTAGAGCATGGATTTGATGGTCCAGGATATTGCAAGTAGTGTGCAAGATGGAGGGAATCCATCCTCCTCTTTTTCAATACCTTCAAATTAGAAATACTGCACAAGCATCCATTCAAAAATATGGTTTACTGTGTGAGCTGTCAGAAGCCAGACACCTGTTGTAACCTGTAACCTCAAAGGGATGGATAAGCAAATAGCAATCTTTATTGCAAAATATTGATTTGACATCTCGGAGTTTTTTAAAAGAACTGGAAGAAATATTTCAAAATATTTGTGCAGAATATTTATGGTCATGCCTAAGAACCTGCTGAACAAACCAATTCTGTGGGCCGTAATTCAGCTGGCGGTACATGCACACTGCCCGCGCTGGCTGTCGTAAACGTGCCCTGAAGCGTTGTTCGTGGCATCCAGAGAGGAGGTACTGCCCATGCTAGGGCCGCATCAGTCGGTCGGCGGAGGGGGGAGTTGCAGAGCTTTTGTTCCCTTATCCTGGGACAAGCCTCCACCGCCCCGTGAGTGTTTTTGGATCTGGGCCAGCCATTGTACTGGGCAGAACTGAGAGAGCACAGGAAAGTGAAGAGCAGAGGAAATGGGGATAAGGTCCTGAGCAGTGGCGTCATGCAGCCGGAACGCTGGGCAGGAGGAACGGGTAAGCGGCAGCCCGCCCATTGCGTACCGCTCCGTTTCGCCGTCTTCCCCGCCCCCGCGGGCTGCCGCTCACCCGTTCCTCCCGCGGGGCGGGGAAGACGGCGAAACGGAGCGGTATGCAACGGGCGGGCTGCCGCTCACCCGTTCCTCCCGCCCAGCGTTCCGGCTGCATGACGCCGCTGGTCCTGAGCCACCAGATCTGCCCCCCTCCCTGTAGGATTCTTGCCTTCCCATGCAGGCTCTCCCCCATTCACCCGCCTGCACTACTGCACTCTGCTGCCAGCGGTTCCAGAAAGACCCCCAAGTGCCAGTCACAGCCACTCTCGTACGTGCCCAGTCTCGATCCAGCTGCCAGTAACCTGAGACAGCCCCAGATGCCCTTGACTTCCTGGAAAGTCACCCTGCCTCTCTTTTGGTCTTCAGGCCCCATCAGCAGTGTCTTGGTGAACAAATACGGGAGCAGGCCGGTCATGATGGCTGGAGGGGTCCTGTCTTCGTTTGGAATGATCGCATCCTCTTTCTGCAATAGCGTCCTGGAGCTCTACATCTGCATAGGAGTTATTGGAGGTAAGAGACTGGTAAGGCTCATGAGGAAGTCGCTCTGTTTGAGTTCCCTTCTGCTCTTCCCCTTTAAAAGTTACATCTTGGGATATTTATCTACTTATGAGATGGTTTGCATCTGATTATTTTAGGGTAATTCAGCCTGTGGCACATGCTTCTTGCAAATCCTGCAGTGTAATTACAGCAGAAGAACTGGTGAGCTCCCGGCAGTATTTATTACAGCCGTTTGTGCTCCGTTTTTGTGCAGGCCGTCTTTAGCCTTTAAATCAAACCACCTTGCAGATGAACTTACAGAGAACAAATGTGTAAGGAATGTAAATCCTGATGGCATTTGAAAGTCCCAGTTGCCCCTTGCCGTGTTATCAGTTTATTAATTGACTTATAGGCGGGTTTTCACAAGAGATTCTAGACCGTAGGAGCCAGCTGTAAATACCACATTTCCAAACTTTCTGAATGGGCCTCAGTTACTATTCAGTGAGATCTCAAGGATGGAACTTGAGGATCATGTTCTTAGTTTATAACATCAGCAAAAATTCGATTAATAGCCTTGCCATTTCATTTAGGTTTTTTTTTTTAAGGTCAAGAATATTGGGCTCAAAACCGTATTGATTCATCAGAGAGTTCTCAGCTCAGCAGCCAACCCAGGAGACCGACCTGTAGGCAGAATCTAGGCTCATTCATACAACGGCCCTCTTAAGGCAGGGCCACACGGATGATATCCACGGATGATGACTTGCCTGGGTGAACACACAGTCTCTTAGGTCAAGGATCTGACAGCATAACACCTCAGGCACAAAGCTTTTCATGTCCTCAGTTCACACATTCATGGGCAAGCAAGCCTTCAAGCAGTTGGTACCGAAGTGGGGAGAAAGAAAACACGATATTCGCATGGGTGGGCCACATCTCGAGATCAATTGCCATTTCAAATCAATTGCCATTTTAATTCTTTAAGGAATTAGGGCAGTGCAGGAGTGCCATTTTAACCATCTTACAAGACGTTATACTAGCCAGGACTTCTATGTTTAAACATCAAAGATAAAGAGCTTTAAAAACGTATTTACGTTAAGCAGTTCACATAAGTGCCTCTAACTTTCCAAATGCTGCTGTGCTGAGAAACGTGGAGAACCCAAAGACCTCGGTAGCAAACAGCGTAGACAGACTCGGACTGCCCTTTTTGCCTGTGGACGAGTTGTCTGAAAGTGCAGGTGTCTCCGAGGCTGAAGCTGAGATTGCAGCTCCCCATTTCCAGACCATCCTCTGCTGCTCAGTCTGGGAGAGCTGCCTGGAACCAGCTCCAGCCAGAGGGGCTGATGGTGTGAAGTGCAGCCCAGTGCGCTGACGCCAACTTGGGCAGAGTCTGGGCACGTTGCTTCCAACCTGTCCTGTCGGTCTTCTGAGTGGCCGTCAGGCCCGAGAGCAGGCGAATGCAGAAAACGGCAAGCCTGGACACTGATGCCTGACCAGAATCAGCAGCAGGCTGTGGCTTCACCCATTGCGCTGTGCGATTCTACCTTTAAATTGTCCTTACATCTGGGCCAGTCCCTTGCATTCTGCTTACATGGATTTTGGTTCCTGTGCAAAGCAAAGAGTCTGAAATATCCAAGTGAATCTCTCGTCCACGAGAAATCTCTGCGCTCTCTGTGAGCGCAGCATTGGCTGCGTAATGGCCCGTGTGTGTGTTAAGCATTTTAAGCCTTATTTCTTGTGTCCATAAACGCATTTTATTCAAACCTAAATAAAGGATGAAGCCAAAGGCAGAGGATTTGCACTTCGGAGATCTGCCTTTTTTTTATAGAGAAGGTGACATTTAATAACTTCTGTAAAATGAACCAAGAGCAAATTGGATTATGGCTTAGCAAAATACAGGAGCCGTGTGCTCAAGGTCTTGATATCATTGTTCCTCTGTCACTCTGTTGTCTGTAACACGGATCAAATGTCATTAGCGCTTTTGCTTCCCTGCACTGCAGTCGAGAGAAATGACAGACATTGAGTGCGGCATATCAGTGACATTAAAACAATGAACCTTCCATACTGATTTGCCGGTGCCAAAGGCATTTTCTCCAGCATGCCATTTTGCTTTTCTTGGGGGTGGAGAGGAGGGATAATTTTGCTCCATTATGCGGGCAGCTTTCTGTTGTATTGTGCGAAATGCAGTGACGCCCAGTTCTCTTTGCTGCCCTTTAGGTCTGGGCTTGGCGTTCAACTTGCAGCCAGCCCTGACAATGATTGGCAAGTACTTCTACAAAAAGCGCCCCATTGCCAACGGGCTGGCCATGGCTGGCAGCCCCGTGTTCCTCAGCACGCTGGCCCCGCTCAACCAGTTCCTCTTCAACGTGTTTGGCTGGAAGGGGAGCTTCCTCATTCTGGGAGGGCTGCTCCTGAATTGCTGCGTGGCCGGGGCGCTGATGAGGCCCGTCGGACCAAGACCAGCCCCTGCCGTCAAGAAGGATGTGGAGAAGGGGAAGAGCGAGTCAGCCTTGCACAAGAACGACCGGAAATCTGCTTGGCAAACCATCAACAAGTACTTAGATTTGTCCCTCTTCAAGCACAGGGGGTTCCTCATTTACTTGTCGGGAAACGTCATCATGTTCCTGGGCTTCTTTGCCCCCATCGTATTCCTGGCCCCCTACGCCAAGCACAAGGGGATTGATGAATACTCCGCTGCCTTCCTGCTCTCGATCTTGGCTTTTGTAGACATGTTTGCTCGGCCATCCATGGGCCTCATCGCAAACTCCAAATACATCCGGCCCAAAATCCAGTATTTCTTCAGCTTTGCCGTCCTGTACAACGGGGTCTGCCACGTCATGTGCCCGCTGGCCGACGACTACAAGGGCCTGGTGGCCTACGCAGTGCTGTTTGGACTTGCCTTTGGAATGGTCAGCAGTGTCCTCTTCGAGACGCTGATGGACCTCGTGGGGGCTGCAAGGTTTTCCAGCGCTGTGGGGCTCGTCACGATCGTGGAGTGCTGCCCTGTCCTGTTGGGCCCCCCTATGGGAGGTGAGTACCAGGTTATTGCCGCTGCCGCTGCTGACAATGAGGGCACCTTTGGCCTGTGCAGTTTGGTTCAAAGGATTCCTGCCAGAGACGTGCAACCAGCACTTTGGCTGGGGAGTCCCGCCAAAGCCGGTCAGTGTCTGTCCTGCCCACAGTCGTTCCGATCCACACCTCCCCTCCCTGATGTCCTGCTTTGCAGAGGCTTCCTTCCAGCTGTCCTTGACCCTGGGTGAGAAGGTTGACGGTGCTCTTCTCCCAGGTGTCTCCTTGGTTTTCAGACATGCCGCCTCCCTCCAGCCTCCTCCCTCTTTCACCTCTTTCGCTGAGGTTTTGTTCCTCCTCGTATTTCCTGCGCTGGCTCCACCTTTCACCCGCCTGCCACTCCACCCACTTTCCTCCCTCTCAGCTGCCTTCCCGCAAACAGCAGAGGGTCCCTCCTCTCAGCAGGTGTCGTGTGAGGCGTTTGCACAGGTCTGCAGATGCTCTTCAGCGCCTCCATCCATCGCACGCAGTGCTTCTCACATGGCCTCCTGCCCTGACCCACTTTGGGCTGCCTCTTTTCACCCACCTTCTCCTGCCTCCCTCCTGTTCCGAGGCCCCTGGTGAGGTTAGTCATAAGAAGAGCCCCCTTGCTGGATCAGGCCAAGGCCCACCTAGTCCAGCTTCCTGCATCTCACAGTGGCCCACCAGGTGCCTCAGGGAACACATGAGGCAACAAGATGACTGGATCCTGCTGCCACTCCCTTGCACCTGGCATTTTGAGGTAAATTTCTGAGGTAAATAAAACAGAATTTGCTATCCTAAGATAAGAAGAGCCCCCTTGCTGGATCAGGCTAAGGGCCCATCTAGTCCAGCTTCCCGAATCTCACAGTGGCCCACCAGGTGCCTCAGGGAGCACACGAGACAAAAAGATGCCTGCATCTCGTTGCCTCTCCCCTGCATCCGGCATTCCGAGGTAGCCGACCTCTAAAATAAGAAGGCTGCACTAACCCTCATGGCCTGTAGCCTGCGAGGGACTTGCCCTGCGAGGGCAAATGATTTTTCATTTTTATCAAGCAAACTGCACTGTGAAGAAGCATATGCAACCTGCATAGCGAACATGTCCATGCACATTCTGTGACAGTCAGCTGGTCAACCAACGGCTACATCATATTTGTGGGCAAGAAGGCAGATGATGTATAGCACGCTCTTTTTATTGATTTTTATTTAAATAGCCATGAATCAGAGTCTACCATAGAGTTCAGCATAATATAAATAACTTTGATAAAACCCATCACAGAAGAGACTAGCATTTCTGTTGAACTGTTGTAGTTATAATTTAGGATATTTGCATGCCTTAAATAAAGCAGTTGGTTTTTTAAAAAGGTAATGGAATGTTTGTTCCTTTACTTCAGAGCTGCATTGCCCTTTCCCCGGTGCTGTAAAGTTGGTTCGGATTGCACTCTGAAGTGACTTGGCCACTTGCTTTGATGGAACTTCTATGACTTGACAACTTTGCTTTTATGGGAAAGTTACTTTTGAACTAGAACCTGACTACTCCAAACTCTTAGTGCGCCACCTAGTGGAGTGAACTTCCCTCCCAGTTTGATCAGCCCAACCAACACGATTAATAGTGCGATCCTAGGCATGCGTTCTCCAAAATGAGTTCCATCGTGTCCAGGGTGACTTACTCCCTACTAACTCTGTTTAAGGAAATGCCTCATGGGAGGCTGTTGTTTTTCAAAAATTTTAGCCACTTGACTGCTCCTCTCCCCTCACCCTACCTCCTTCTGCCACAGGCTTCTAGGATCCCAGTTCCCATTTTCTGCATAAAAGGTCACATCACAATTCAGTCGAAAGAACGTGCTGGGACTTCTGGGCAGCCCCCATAGTGCCCTGCAGTGCGTTGTCACACGGGAGAGTCAGGCGTTGTGCCTCCACAGTCTTCAGCCTCACCACACATCACAGCCAGAATGACTGCTTGTGACCAAAATGATAATGTACGGTGTGAGAGCCTGCAGTGGGAGAGGGAAATTGGGAAAGGAAGGGGGTCTGCTCATGCAATTTTCCTTCTGCCCAGTTTTCTGCCCAAGTTTTGCACCTTCAGAAGCAGCTAGGTTTTGGGGGGGAGGGGATGGCAGCTTTGGGCTGCTGTAAAGAAGAATAGGAGAGCCCCCTTGTATAAATCATCCTCTGTGAATCACAAGTGAGGTTCCGTTACGTTGTGTAGTGTCTCGTCTTGCAGGATTCCTGAGCAGAGACTGTCTTTTAAAATCCAGGGCCCCTCCATACAATATCTAGATTCACACACACAACCCTGCAAGGCTAACCAACCCCCTTGAAATTAAGGATCCAACTTGTGAAAATTCTGATATCATTTGACACAAATCAAGCAGATTCCAAATTTCTCATATGATATTGTTTGTATGATTTTTAAACTGCTGCATGGATGTCTCCACCATTGTTTGCTTTATTTAAAAGCAAGGAATTAAGAGTTGTGCTGATCCTCATGATTAAATCTGGGCAATATCATTTTCTTGGTGCAGACCATTTGCACGAGCGACGCCGTGCAACGTCAGCGTCAATCCAGAACACTAGAACCCTTTCTCCGTTTGCACTGTGCTCAACGTATAACAATAGATATGCTTTTAAAAGCCTTGTTCATATGCCCACAACAGATCTGCCTGTCAAGGGGAGTGTTTGGAGAACGCAGATCTTCCTTTCTGCCCAATGTGAAAGAGCAGTTCCTCCTCCCGTCCAGATTATTTGAAGTAACTTTTTTTTCCTCTCTCCCCCCTTTAATCTTTTAGGTTTGCTTGTGGACATAATGGGAGATTACAAATATATGTATTTTGTCTGTGGTGTTATTGTCATCTTTGCAAGCATTTGGCTCTTTATTGGGAATGCCATCAATTACAGACTCTTGGCCAAGGAGAAGAAATTAGAAGACGAACGGCAGAGAGCATTAAAGCATGCCGACTCCAAGGAAGTGGAGCCCTTGACGCACAAAGAAAGCGAAGAAATGCTCAACGTGTCGGGCAAACTGCAAGATAACCCTTCAGAACGAGAAACCAACATTTAATCAGAGAGACAGCCCGACTGCGCATATTTATAACTACCATTAGAAGTGTTCTTCAAAGTAACAGACCAGGTTTTTTAGTAATAGTGATCAGACACAATACCGACTAAAAATAGAGGGTTTTTGTTTTGTTTTAAAGAATAACAGCCAGCCCGCTCAGCCACAGTCTTTCCCTTTCCACATTCAGAGATGAAGGCGCAGCAGACCCCTGCCAAGGGGGGGGGGGGCGGCCCCTCCTCTCCCGCACTGCCCCACCACAGACACCAGCATTCCACAGCCTCTCTTGCCGCCTGCCGCGAAGGAAGCCGCCGCCCTTCCTTAGTGTGCAAGTGGCGTGCAGGGAAAGCGCTGGGGCTGCATGCTGTGGGGGGGGGGCTTGTGCTGCACCCCCATGTGGAGCCACTGCCCCTCCCATTCTCAGCGTGTGGACCGAGCAAGATTGTGGAACTTCCATTAATGTGTCCTTTGGGTGTCGAGAGCGTAGATCTCCTGCCGAAACTGGCTTGAGCAACTCAGTTCAAACAATCAGACGCTAATCAGGGTAGAATGTTGGACTGTGAAGTCTTCCAATAACAACAATTCTTGCTCCAAACGAATGTCTAATGCGAAAGTATGTGCTTGTCTGGTAAAGGAAGACAACAGTCGTAATCCTCAGGATATCACTAATGTCTATTTTACCTCTTCACATGGTATCTGTTTGGCCACTAGGAGGAAAGAATGTCCAGCCACGAGCTTCAGTGGGAAGCAGAAATGGAGGAACGATGAACAGCCGCCCGGGTAAAAGGCGGACAAAAACGGATGACTGTTTTATGGTGCATTTTCCAGAGATCAAAGAAGCATCATGATTTCTGATAAAACTTCACTATGTGGATTTAAAAGACTAATGAAGTCAGATTTCAGAAGTGGTAGTTTTAATTGCTGAAAGCAATATACACGTTAATTACAATGATGAAGAGCTTATCTCCTGCTGCTGTCACTGATTAGAAATTTAAATATTTATGGCCTCCTCCTAAGACTCGCTGTGAAAGCAAACAATACTTAGGGTGGGCTGCGTCACGTCAATGACCGCCGCACATTTGGGGGCATAGATGTTTAGGACCAGGGTATTAACTCTTGAACAACGTGTTGCCTTGTAACCACTTTACTCCAGATGTGTTTGATGTTTCTCTGCATTCGTGATTGTCCAGGCTAAGCAGAACCTGTCCAGCCTTGCTGCACTACCAGCTTCGGGGCCGCTTCGTCCTCCAAAAAGAAAAAAAATGGTCTGAGATCCAAAAGTGTATTTTGCTGCACAAATTGAATCCCTCGTGAAGCTGCTCCCACCTCGGTATACGTACTTGGTTATTACAGAAGCAGATGCTCAGGTATTGGTGGAGCTGTCGGGAGCCCAGTAAAGCAGGGGCTGCCTCCAGCCTCCCAAGCACCAGCTGCCAGCGGCGTCTCTACAGGGAGGGCAGAGCTCTAAGTGTTGCAAGGAGCCTGACCCTGTCACGTAAATCCCTCCTCTCCCTTGCTGCTGTAGCCAGTAAGCAACGCCAAGATGTGGCTGTTCCCTGTGAGGATTGGCTAAAACGGTGCAGGAGAGGAGTGATGTCCACTGCATGGTAAGGCTTCCTGCAAAACTTAGAGCTTTGCCCTCCCTGTAGAAACGCCACTGCCAGCTGGTCTTCTGTACTGAGAGGAACAGCTACAAACATCTTCCTGCAGAGGCAGAATAAAATCTGATAGATGACGGCATTCTCAGTGCAGTGCAAGCTTTGGGGCTCTGTGAGTGGAATCAAATTCTTTTAAGGCCAAAGAAATTGCCGAGGTCCACAGCAAGTCCTGCTCCTGACGGGCAGCCCACTCCTGACCACAAGCTGCGGGGCCAGTGCTGCAGCCAGGGGTCAGGGCATGTTTTTCCCCTTGCCCCAGGCTGCCCTTGGGGCTACCCAGATCTGCGCCCACTATATGGCTGGCGGGTGTCCGAGTGACGCCGTCTCAGGCTGTCTGTCCCGGGAGCGAGGATAAGGTGTGGTGACGGAGGCCTCGGCTGACCCTGCCCCCTTCCAGGCCCGATCTCCCCCACCCGGAAATGCTGTCCCTGCCTCCGAAACCCCCTCCCAGATGAGCCGCTCACCCCTGCTGGCAGCTCGAGGCCTGGATCCGGCCGGCGCAGGCTGCCCCGCTGGCACTGCCTGCTTGCGCAGCACCATGAACAAGCTTTGCAGCACCTCTGCAGGCGGCACAACAGCAGCATCCGCTTGTGCTGCCGGAGTCCTCGGAGGTTTGGCGCATTCCTTGACCTTGAGGGAAAGCGTTGGCGCCAGGGCTGGCAGAGCTGCGGAGTTGCCCCTGCTGAAGGGGCAGCCTGCCTCGGTCTTTCAGTGCTCACCTTCAACTACCAGGTCAGGCCCTGCCTCTGCGGCCCCCCCTCTCCGGGTGCCTGGCCGCCGCCTCCTCCTTTCTGGACCTGACGTTCCCGGGGACGGCTGTTGGCTCATCATGACGATGACGCAGTGTGTCCCGTGCAAAGCCTTTGTCCACACCTGAGCACACGTGATGCAAATGAGGGGCACTGTTTCTAATGTCATAAATCTGGTCGTCCAAAAAGGCAACGTTAATTCCTTAAAAAAGAAAAGTTTCAAAAGAGAATGCTTACTATTTAAGTGAGGAGGTGCACATCTTTCTTTTGAATATTTGAGAACAAATGTTTCAGAGGTGAAAATTAAGGGTCTAGTTCATAAAATATGCATGCACTGTTTAGGCAGCTCTTCAGAACGAGAGATGCTCTGCAAATCGCTGAGGCCCATGTCTGGCACACGTGCTTCGGTCCTCTTCCTTTGGTAGTTGTTTGGAAAGTTTTTCTTTTGCCTAATTGGTGTTACTTAAGCATACAGTGAGCATCCAAAGCAGACACAATATTCCACGGCTGCCTTCGAAACCTCAGGCACTGAAAGTGCTTGTAAATCTGTCTTCTCACAGCTGAGTTACACCATCTGCAGAACCATTGAAAGAGGAATTGAACTCAGGAAGGTTGGTTATGGGGCGGTCTGCCCCTGTTCCTCCCCCTGTCTGCCCTTTTGCTCCCCTCCCTCTCCCCGCTCCTAGTGCTTTCCTATCTGCTCCAGTGTGTCGGCTGCCGCAGCAGCACTCCCCAAATGGCCCCGAACAGAGTGCTGCGTGGGCCATCAGCAGCTATTTTACAACAATGGAACTCAGTTCCGAAGTTGCCCGTGGCTCTGCCTGGCAGCTCCCACCCAGGAAGGGCTGGGCTGTTCAGCTCTGCACTTTTTCCAGCTTTCAGAATCTCCATTCTTGGTTTGGAACAATCCAGGTTGCAGCAGTTTCCTTCCTGAGTACAGCCTGGAATGGTTGAAATGGTGTTGTGTTCTCAGTGGCATTGCTTCCAGGCCATGGTGCTCAGTCTTTTTGAATTGTCTTTGTCATGACTGCTGTAGGCATTTCCTTCTAACCTGTCTTGGTCCCTGCCTGGATCTCTTCCAAGCCTCAAAGTTAGGTATGTCCATTGCACACAACAGCTTTGCTTGTGCTACATCCTGTGTCAGCATATTTCAAATAGCGCCAGCCCAATCCTAACCCCTCTCCCACCAGTGTAACTAGTGTTGCACCAGGAGAGAGAGAGAGAGAGAGAGAGAGAGAGTCAGGGAGGGGGTCGAACAGGGCGGAAAGAAGATGGGAGGAGGTTGCAGAATGAGGCAGCGGTGGGGCAGGGAGGAGGGCGGATCAGGCCCGGGAGGGTGCAGGATGGGCAGCAACAGTGCATGCCAAATTCCGACCCCCTTTCTGGTCCTGCCTTCCTGGGGTAATGCCGACTTTCATCAGTGATTGAGCCGTGGCGGCTGCTGAGGCTAACGCCGGGGCTACGGGACAAATGTCCCCTTATATTTATAAGATCTTTTATATAAAAAATATAAATATATATGGGATCTTATACAACAGGGCTGGGTTGAGTGTAAGTATAGCGGTCCTAATTAAATTCAGAGTTCTGAAAACAGCTTGAAGGCCCTTGGAGAGCAAAACCGAGTGACCAACCATTTTTAGCAAACTTGCTCATAGTTGCACTGCCATTTGTGTCTGAATTACTGTTGGGCAACTGAGAGAGTTTCCAATGTTGGGGAAAAAAGAGTCATGACTGGAATTTTAACTCGGGTTTTCAGGTTTTTGGCCTGAGTCTCATGAGATTCGAGTCTCGCATGTCAGTGGCTCTGCCCTGTCTCCTGAGTCGGGTCACTGACTCAGAAACGCCGAGTCATTTCAGCAGCTCGATTCAGTGAGAAGCTCAGGCTGATTTCCCTGCACTCCAGCAGCTGAATTTTGCTCTCGGGCTCCCAAGAAGACACATCTTTTATTTATTTATTTATGGGATTTCTGGGGATTCCCCATGCCTTTCAATGAGCTTAGCATTGCATCCTGGTTCCTGACAGATGCAACCCAGCCCTTTTTAACTTTTTGTTGACCCCATCAGGGATTTGAACCTCAAGATCTTTCATGCTGTAGGAGCTGCTTACCCGATTGAGCTACTCTGGCTCTGTTGAACACCTGACCAAAGAGAGGGGCTGTAGCTTTGTAGAGAGGCAGGAAATTAAGCCACAATTAAAAAAAAAACACTCGCACACACTCATACCAGCTTGATGTCACAACATAATGTATTGGTGCTTTCTATTTAGCAAAGCAACCCACTTTGGAATATCACAGAAAATATTCCCCCCTACTTTGGAATAGATTCTTCACTTTAAAACTTGTTCCTTTGCATCAGAAGTTAGAAAGCCAGCGTGGTGTTGTGGTTAGGGTTAGGGTTAGGGTTGGACGTAAATCGCGAACATTGCAGGATTGAATCCTCCCCTCTGTGATGTCAATTGAAAAAGGTCCGACTGATCTGAGTCAAAAGCAGACTTGAGTAATCAGCCCCCACAGGCTCGCTATGACTCATTCACAAGTCAAGTCACGGGGGGGGGGGCTAGAGACTCCTGAACTGATTCAAATTTTGAGACTTGTTCCCAACACTGGAGTTTTCCATATATACTTTCAGAAATTATTTAATGGAACATTTTATTGCTTAATATATTTTGAATTTATACAATTTTTCTGCTGCTTTAATATATGTAAAATGGAGCTATTATTTATCTACATATTCCATACAACTGTTGCATACATATATAAAATTATTATAACACTGAAAAAAAAAACCCCAAAACTTTTATTTTTCAATCTTTTTCTTCTGGAGAAGTTTGTGATCCTCCAAGAAGCTAATAGGCAAGATATGCTAAAAGCATTTGCAAGAATTCTCATCCTCCTTGTTAAATTATTTGCAAGCCTGCTTTTGGAAATTTGGTTTCCAACTCTCTTTAGCTGGTGTAAATGAGCACAGCAGGAATTATCATTGGCCGAGTAATTTTTTCTTAATTGGGGTGTGTGCGTGCATGCGTGTGCGTGTGTGTGTGTGTGTGTGTGTGTGTGTGTAATAGAGAGACACACGTACTAACAAGGATTATCAAAGCACTTGCATCGGCAGGAACTCTATCAAAGTCCTCTTATGCATATGTAGTATTGGAATAGAAAAGTAGTCGTAATTGAGAGTGTTTATATACAGGGGTGTAGCCAATGAAAGCGTAGCCCAGTGCACAGGGCAAAGGGTTGCCTGGGGAGTGACATCACAGTTGTATTTTTGTTTTCTCTTGTTTTCTGGCCATAACATTTGATTGAATGAAGGTTTTACACTCTGGTTTGTTTCGTTGCATTCTGCATTAAATGACCTTTCCAATGATTTATATTATGATGGGATTATTATTCCCACATACCACGGTTTTCCCAATTTTGGCCATTATATGTCCAGCTCAGCTGGCTGCCCCCATAAAGCTGGTTGCCCAGTGCAATTGCACCCCCTGCACTTCTTTAGCTCTGCCCCTGTTTATATACTGCTTTTCAACAAGAAGTTCAAAAAGCGGTTTACTGGCAAGGTGGCACAGTTAAGGGCGCGATGCTCCTGAGGGCTTAAGGCAGCAGGTTTGCGCGTTCCGCCCACGTCCCTGTCACGAACGTAGCTGGACAGTGCCCCTGGCGCCTTCGATAAGGTCTCCGTAAGGCCTCCCCACCGACGCCGCGGCAGCGCCAGCCCCGGAGGGGCAATGTGAGCCAGCGAGCGGAGAGGGCGTCGCTTGCCAGCATCCCGTCGTCCTCAGGGTGGGCAGGAGGGCATTCTGGGTGGGGGAGGGGGAGCGAGGGGGGCCCCGGCTGCAACTCTCACGGCCGGTTCCTGAGATACAAGGGTTGGATCCTGGATCCTGGATCAGCGTTCCTCAAACTGTGGCCTGTTAGGGGGGGTCACGGAAAGCTGGGAGCAGCCATCTGGGAAGCTGCAGACTTTATTCTTGCTGTATTCATTTTGTGGATGTTGACAGTTTGACTTTTCAAGTAAGCATCTTTTAAAATTTTGTTTTACTTCAATGCTTTTACATAGTATTTGTCCTAACCTTGCTTTCTGTCTGGGATGTTTCCTGGTTGTGCAGTTGTTGCAGTCCAAGGATGCCAGTTTGCATTTCAGGAGTGTCACAGCACTGCTGGCTATGACATCACTTCCAGATTGATGACATCACTTCTGGTGGGTCCCAACATGAGTGTCCATTCTAAAAAGTGGGTCCCGGGAAGGGACTAAATGATCTAAAAAGTTTGAGAGCCACTATCCTAGAGCTAGACCTGGTGTCAATGTCACCATGATCTTTGCATCACCTGCCTGTTGTATTTCAGGGCTTCTCACTTGAAAGCAAAACAAATCCGGTTCAAAAAGGAACCAGATGAAATCATCAGAATTCAGAAAGTGAAATGATCTCTCTCTCTCTCTCTCTCTCTCTCTCTCTCTATCTCTCTCTCTCTCTGTGTGTGTGTGTGTGTGTGTGTGTGTGTGTGTGTGTGCATATGTGCGCGCACACTTTCATCCAACTGCAGTACACACAATCATTTTGTACTGCATGCTGTCATTGTGCAGAGGGCTGGAGCAGAGTCAGGTTCCAGTCAGCTGGTGGCACCATATCTCAAATCATTCAAAGCCGTTATCTCCTTCAGGGAGATAAAGCAGGATATGAATTTAGTAAATAAATCCATCTAACTTTCCATTAGTAGAGATAAGGATATTTGCCCGCCCTCTTAACCTCGGCCCCTGGCAGAAAATGGTGAGAGGAGGAATTGTGTTTCTCTGTGTACAAGTTATGAGCCGTGCTGCTAAGTCAGAGCTGATGCTCTGCGGATGCAGAATCTCTTTAAAGTCAGGACAAAGGTGGACCTTCAACCCATTGACCAGTTTCTAATCCATACCTCATTCCTTGGGGGGGGGGGCTAAGTATGAGCAGCAATCGGCAGTGAACAAGCTGTGCCTGCATCATTTTCCTAATGAACCAGCCCTGGATTTACGCACAACGGCTGGGCTCCCCAAACCGCTGCGCATAGCCCCAGCGATGCGCCTCTGGCTGCCCCAGCAGTTCCCTCCGCCAAAGAGACAAGCTGGGCCTCCGTTTGCACAGCAGCCTGGCCGTTCTGCAGTCCGCACGGCGGGGGTCCGGCCAGCCAGCAAAGTCCCACCCGAGGATGCTGCTCTCCTCTAAGTGCACACGAATTCCTTCCGTGGCTCCAACCAGTGTGTACCTTTTTCTTCCGCTGAGATATGTACATAGCAAAGACATGAAACATGAATGTATACGGACCTGTTGAAAAGGTATAAGTACCTGAACAAATCTTTAGTACAGAGTTGCCTAGTTGTGTGCCAGCCTTCCTTTCTCAGATTGTAATCTTCAATATTCATATCTGCTGGGAATGTTTTATTGTGTTTGTTAAATAAAATGTATTTGTAATTGATAAAAAAAAAACTGCAAGAAATTCTTTTTTTTCTAGGAAGATACTTTATTATTTTTTGTTTCCTTCCAGTCTTGCTTTTATTCAGAGTTTATTAAAAGAGGAAATTGCAATATTTCAAAACCTTGCTGTACTACCCAGCCTCAACTTTTCAATGTGGCCTCAGAAACACTGCATATTTTAACGTCTGTCAGAATATAAGGAGCCTTTTAATAGTTTGTGCGTCTGTTCTACAGATAATCGCTGAACAAAGTGTACTTTAAAGCAGAACAAAACAGCAGCAGTCCCTGAATTTGATTAACCATGTACTGCGACAAATAACATCTCGTTGCTTGGAGGTCCAGAGTAACTGAGGTTACCATGAGCTTTTGAAGGAGAACTTGGAGCAAAATTTGCCCTTACTGGGATTGTGACAGCTTCTCTTGAAGGTAAAATCCATCAGCCAGTCAAGCCGTGGGCCTTACCCACTTGGAGATTCCAGGAACTACAAGGGAATGCTCCTGCTGTCCCTGTGACCTTGCAGATCTGATTCAAGCAAGGCTCAGTCACACTGGTGACGAGAGGGATCTTAATTGGCCTTGTGGCCAATTTTTAATTTAGATGTTGAGTTTTGGTCTCAGTTCAGAAACTCCCGAGTCGGCTGCAGGGGCCTCGCGGATGCTGGTCTCACGCAAGGCCAACCCTGCCCAACTTTCCAGCTCAGATGGAGCTGGGCCAACAGGGCTTGTGCTGCCAACTGAAGCGGGTGGTGGTGAATCACGGAGGCCTCGTTTGCTCCCTTGCTTCAGGGCTGCTGTGCAGTTGCATCAGTGCTAGAAAGCTGGACAGGATTGGGCCCACAGTGCAGCCTGTCCCCACTCCGCCCCCATGGTGCTTTATGGAGGAAGGGCCAATCCTACACAATGAACTTTTGGCACTCAGGGTGCAATCCTACCCAGTGCTGGGGTAGCACCAGTCTCCCCTCCGCTCCAGCTAAAGAGCGGGCACAGGTGCAAGGAGACCGCGTGGCCCGAATTGGGGCCACACAGCCTCCCTGACGGGCTTAGGATGTGGCTGTATGGCCACCTCCCAAGCCCGCCCACATCACGCTCAAGTCCGCCCCCCCCCGAGAGAGGCTCAGCGCGGGCACAGCGGGACCTGTGCGGCCTGCAGCGCCAGTCTTGCCTTAGCACCGACTTGGGGGTGCCGATCGGTGCTCCTGCACCCGCGCTAAGGGTGCAGCGTCAGCACAGCCCTGTTGTGCTGAAGCTGGGCGGGGTTTAGGACTGCGCTGTCATTTTGATGTCACCCCCCTACGGCATCACCTGTTGCTGTCGTACTCCCCACACCTCCCTAGAGATGCCTCTGGTCTGCAATCAGGTCGTTGGTTAGTTCAGAGCAACCTGTGAAATTTTGCCCATCCACACCCCTCTTCTATTAAGCCCTTCCTACTCTAACTTTTTCTAACTGGAACCTCTCCTTCAGCCACTTTGCCTTTCTGCCCTGAGTATCCCTGCCCTTCTTCCTAGGTTTCAGTTTGCCCCATCAACCTGGTTCCATTCCTAAGGATGATTTGAGGGCCAGTTACATCTCCGTCTACCAAGTAACATTCCCTTCCAATAGTGCAACAGTGATTGCACGGAGTCAGTCTGTTTCTCGAGCACTTTGAATGTTTGTGAACACTCCGTGGCAACCCCTCCCCGCAGTCACACTCTCTCAGAGGCCGGGCTGCCACGAGCACTACGCAGTGTAGACTGTACAGATTAAGGAGGTTTTTACTTTCAAATAGAATTGTGCTGATTACCACATGATTTCCAAAACCTCAGTATCCCTGTGCTGAGTAGCTGTCCACGGGTAAATCATCCTGAAGTGAGGACAAATTCAGCACTGCAAGATCCTCTTTACCGCAATGTCATGTCCCTTTTTTTTAAATTTAAAAAAGAGAGATTATTTAAAGAACCAATTGAAAGATGTTAAAACATTTAAGGGGCTGAAAGAAGATGAATTTCTGGAAATGTATTCTTCCGCGGTCCTGGCTCAAAGGAATTGGAGATAATCTGCAAGTTAGTGGCTACTAAGGGCACAATCCTACCCTGGAGTTAGGCCAGCAAAGTTTGGCAGGCACAAGGGCAGTGGTGTCATCTACTCCCCAGTAGACGGTTCGCTGGGCGGTAGTAGGGAGTGATTGACAGTCCGTCGATTCACTTCCGGTTTCTTCGCGCGCCCCACGCGGCTTTCCCTCGCCTCGGAGGGGGC
>JAJKFI010000151.1:713746-725710 GCA_029204185.1 Lerista edwardsae | reverse complement strand
GCCCTGCCAGCCTCCACAGAGCCCAGGGACGGCTCCTGCAGCAGCAGCCCCCATCCCCAGACACAGCCCTCATGGGCAGCTGCAGAAGCAGACCAGGTGGTGTGGCTTGCCTGTCACCCCCTGAAGAGCGTCTGGTCTTCCATGTTGCCAGTGATGGCGGGACAGTTGCTGGCACCAACACTTCATAACTGTGGAATTCGAAATAGATGGTAGGGTTCCCCTCATGGCAAAACGCCAGGAAATCATCAAGGGGAGTTGGAGGAATTTCTGCAAAGCAAAGGACCCCTCCCAGGGCGGGGTCTGCACTTCCGTACGTCAGCCTGCCTGAGTTCAGTGTGTTGGTAGGAGCCGTGTTGTGTGACTTCCAATTTGGCAGGCAGCAAAGCTGGATGGAGGACGGGGGGGGCCTTGGTCCAGGGGGTCGCAAAGAGTCAGACACGACTTAGTGGCTTAACAACAACAACAACAACAACAACAACAACAAGGCCAGATGATCTTGACAAGGGGAGGATGCCACTGTCCCAGCCCAATCCTTGCTAAAGCACCTCACCGCTCATCCTGCGTGGGGCAGTCGCCATGGTCTCCACAAGGGAAGGGAGCCTTCTTTCCCCTGGCCTGGGCAAGCCGTGCCTTCCCCGATGGAAGCCTTTTTGCTGGCACAGAACCGAGGAGCATCAGGGAGAGAGGAGAAGGAATGAGCATTCTGCAGCGGAGGGAGGGGATAGCAAGATTACCTGAGGAGACACCAAATGTTACAGCCTACCACACAAACTCACACACACACACACACACACACACACACACACACACACACACACACACACACACAAGGAAAAACTGTGAACCTACTGCCATTGCCACAGGTCGTTACCAGCCATAATTACGAATATTTTTTTAAAAAAAGAACTTTTGAAAAAAAGATCACACAAGAAATGGACGACTGCTGTGAAAGTCATGCGGCAGGCGGAACTGGCTGACTTCCCAGTAATTAGATCTCATTTTGGAAGGAAGAAAACATTTTGGCCTAGAACAATCAGGTGCACACAGACGTCCCAACAACGTTCACAGGATTCTGGCAAGGGGGCGGGCAGGGGGCAGGCCAGGCGAAGACTGACAGCAGTGAAGCTGTGCAGTGCCTGGATAGGACTCCACTGAGAAGCAGACCCAGTCAGTGGCTGGATGTGAAGGAAGGGAGCTGTGGTGTTGCCCAGGGAATGAGCGTGGGCAGCGCCTCGCATCAGATTTCGGTGTCCTTTTTATTCCCCTCCCCTCTCCTAGCGAAGGGGCGTCACATGCAGCCGGCCCAACAGCATTCACAGCGCCTGCCGAAGGCTGCAGGTAACATCATGGAGCAGATGCTGGCCTTTGTTCAGGGGGGCCAGACTTCCGGCTCTTCTGTCCGACAAACGTGATCGGTGTGCTCCATTTTGGCTCCTTTCCCCTGTGAGCGGAGCGCGTCTCCCTGCAGGCACCCCTCTCCAAGGAGCCTGGGCTCCTGTTGCCTAGCAACCCAGCATATGGTCCAGCAGAAGCCATCCCTCCTAGTCACACGACACACACAGCCAGATGTGGGAGAGAAGCACAATCGGGGCAGTGGAGTGGCAGGGAGAGGCTGCTTCCGAATGCCAAGCCTGCGGCGTTGCTCAGCAGAGGCACCTTCAGAACCCCTGGCGCCCCTTTCCCCCTCGTAAGCGTTCTTGTTGAAGAAAAAAACCCTATCCCTTGAAAAGCCTTCGGTGCCTGTTGCAGACCAGAGGAGACCAGGCTGGGGGTGAGTCTGGCTCTGTTGCCTTCTCAGAAGCTCCTTGCGAGAGAAGGAAAACTCAGCCTCTCTCTTCAGTTCTTCATGCTTGTCAGAGGCAAAGTCTCTTGCGAGCAACCAGCAGGCCGTTTCCCCCGTCCGTTCGTGTTCTCCAAAGTCATGCCCAGCAGAGCTCCTGCGCGTCTCTAAACATGCCCCTCAGGCTGGAGAGGGGCTGGACTCTGTCTCACGTGCACGAAGCAAAGAACATGCAGGGAAGTTTCTGCAGACAATAGATCAGAAATGTGGGTAAAACTATGGGTAAAAAAAATGTGGGTGGATTTCTGCCCCCCCATCTTCTGCCTCGCAAGCACCAATGGGGCTCACTCGCAAGGGGGCAGCGGCTCCTGCTCCAGGAGAACCGCGTTGTGCCTGTGCACCTTTCCTCAAACAGGGCTGTTTAGGTTCCACATGTATATAACTAGACTGGGTCAAAAATAAATAAAAGTGGTGTGATTTTTGTGAAATTGATCTAAATTTGTGTCAAATTGTATCAGTACAAGAGGAGGGGGAAAAGTTCGCTTTATGAAGGTAATTTAAAATGAGACCCACTAGGCTGAATTGACACGATCCACCCAGGAGCCTGCAGAACCCTTTCCGTGGCCACTGGCAGACGCTGGGCGAAGAGGAGCTCTGCGTTGTTCCTCCTTCCTGACACGTTCCTCTCCCTCGGCCTCTGCAAAGTGTGGCGGCTGCAGGAGGCACCTCGGGAGAAGGAGCCGCTCTTCTGGGCGAGGGCTCTGGCCCGGCAAGGTTCTCCTCCAGTCTGCGCAGGCTGTTTTGCCAGGGCAGGCTTACAGGATCCGGTGGTGGAGGCCGCGGCCAGTCCCGCCCCGCTCCACCCCTCCCCCGCCCAGTTCTGCCCCCCCCCGCTGCCCTGGAAGTGGGGAGAGGTCCCGCTGGCAGGCTCTGCGCTGGGTCCGGGGCTGGTGCTGGTGCTGTCCCAGTCCCACCAGCAAGCCCTCACTGCCGGCGGTGGACGTGCCCAGTGGTGTCATCTAAATGATTTAAGAACTGGTACTGACTTTTGATTGGCACGTGTCGGGACCCGCCCACCGGAAGTGACGTCATAAGCCGGAAGTGATGTCGTGGCAGGAAGTGACATGACAAAAGCCCTTTTTGAGGCCTCAAACAATTTTAAACTGACCCAACAGTTGCAACAGGATTCCACAGCACCCCCAGAACATGTTAAGGAGGACTGGCATCATGTTAAAACCCCAGAGCAGCTCATTTTTCAGTGGCAAGGAAAGGAAAGGCTCCGCTCGCTGCCTGCCTGCCTGCCTGGCTCTGAGAACATGCAGGCAACTCAAACATGCAGGAAATTCAAAAGTTGCAGAGGGCGGGGTCGACAAGTGGGCGGGCGAATGGGCGGGGCCAGCTGTAATCCTAGAAACCGGTACTCACGTACCCCCGCGTACCCCCTGCATGACATCGCTGGACGTGCCTCACAGCCACTCTGAGCCGCTGGTGCAGCAGCAAAGACTCGCCACTGGTGGCGCTGCCCAGGGCTTTACACTGGGTTGGGCCGTCCAATTTGTGGTTCTGGTGCTAAACCACGGATAGTCCAGCCTATCAGCTGAGCTGTCCAAAAGGTCAACTGATGAAAAATGCAGCATCAGATGTGTTTTGAAAGTAGTTTTTCTAATTGGCTTATGGAAGCAAAGTTCCAAGAAATATTTTCTGGCATGGAGGACGTATGATTAGGAGGTGTTAGACGCAAGGTCAGCCTGAGCAGAAAACGTCCTGCCTACTTGTGTGCAATCCTTTCAGTGTCTACTCAAAATGGCAGTGCTACTGAAAATGCTACTGAATGGAATATCCCATTCAGTTCAGTGGTACTTACTCCCAGGTAAGGAAATATAGGATTGCAGCCTTGGTTATGCTGAATTCTCTCCCCAGCTGTTAAGGTTTTCAATTTCCTTCCCATGTTCTTTTTTTTAAAGACACCACCGTCAGGTATATTAGAAACCATAAATCTCTAGCCTGCTCGTATCTGCTGAAAAGGAGCAAGCAGTATTGATGCTGCTTCACCGTTGACAGAAAAGAGTACGGAGGAGATCTGGCATGAATCAGAATTGATTGAACCAAACCACTGAAAACCAATCCATCCAGCTGACTATGCCGGACGATTGGGGTCACGTGACCAAGCAGCTGTCAATCGCCAAACTTCAGTTATTCAAAGGGCCCAAGAACCCCCCTACACACTAGGTAGGCAAACTCCATAGCCAGGCAAAATAAAATCATTTCTAGTTTTGAAATGTCAAAAGTGGCATTATTTATGCTTGTTGTTAATAGGTTTACGTGCGTAGTCAAAAGTCCCTAATAGCTACCTCTCCTGTCTGGTAAAGATGGCACCTTGCTTACCTGCTTTCAGTCTAGCCCCACGGAGTCCTAAGCATACTGTGCTGGAACGGTTGGTCAGATGATGTAACACATGCATGAAAATCCATTTTCAATTCACTTTTTTCAGTCCTGAGCAATAGATTTTAGGGAGGTTCCTGTTTAGCTGAACTGTGCCTATATTCTTTGTAGATGATGACTACTTTTTAACAAGCTGGCTGGCGTCCAGACCTTTGCCACACTTTATGCAGAAGCCCCTTCCATAAACAGAAGATGATTTCCATTCTTGCAAGGACCCCGCACGGGACAGCAAGCTCTGTCCAGGGATGCAACTTCCCCACCCCCTTTCTTTCCGGAGGCTGCAGAGGCGTTTCTACAGGGATGGCAAAGCTCTAAGTTTTGCAAGAAGCCTTACCCTGTCGTGTAAATCCCTCCTCTCCCTTGCTGCTGTAGCCAGTAAGCAACGCCAAGATTGGCTAAAACAGTGCAGGAGAGGAGTGATTTCCACTGCAAGGTAAGGCTTCTTGCAAAACGTAGAGCTTTGCCATCCCTGTAGAAACGCCACTGGGAGGCTGGCACCAGCAACAGAGCCACTGAGCTACAGAACCAGGAGGCTTACGGGGGGGGGGTCATCCCCACTGGACAGAGCACACGTGCTTTTGGCCTGGCTGCTCTAGCCAGGGGAGGGGGGTTAGGATTGGAGTCACAGGGCCCAGCTTTCCAGTGCTGATGCAGCTGTGCCAATGGGGTGTGCACTGCGTCCTGCTGTGGGGGGGGGATGGACATGTGGAAGATCCAAAGAGGTGGTAGCTTGTGGTGTCAGCAGTGCCCTCCCTTCCTGCTGAATCCAGAGCACACGGGGTTAATCCCAGAGCTCCTGCTAGCCTCATGAACACAGCTGCAGCCTAGGCAGGCTAATGAGGGCCCTGGCTATAAAGGAAGGGAGATTGGCACGGGGGGGGGTGTAGTAGGAGCGAGGTTTGGTGTGAGAAAAGCTGGGGAGAACTGGCTGACCTGCCTGTGACTATGAGCTTGGATTTTGACCTTGCTTTGGTGTGACTCGGCCCCTGGCTGGCCTGGCTTACTGATCACTCGTCTGGCCTATAGACTACCATCTTGGCTCGTGGTTTGTGGGCTCTGCCCGTGGACCTGGGCCTTTGGCTTTGGACTGATGCTGATTGGGGTGGTGGCTGTGCCTGAGAAGGGGAGTCCCAGTTGGGTTCCCTCCATTGCTGCACCAGGGCTGTTGAGAGGGGGAGCCGGTCAGCCTGGTGCTCCAAACAGGTCTTTGGGAGAGTCCACGGATGGGGGCTGCTGAACACACCCAAAAGGCCCAGCAGGGAGTTTCTGGGATGGGGGGGGGAATCACAGATGCTTTTTGTTCTTGAATCCCATTTGTTCCTTTACCTCAAGCTACATTGCAACTGCATCAGCATGGAAAATTGAACAGAATTGGGACCACAGTCTTCTAAAACATTCCTCCATTGGAACACATACTGTAGATGCACAGAATTATGGGACCTATCAGAATTTTGATAGTCCACGTTAACTGTTTAGACTTGTCTGGAGGATCCTATTGCAAAGTCTGACCATGTGACCCTGTGGTATTTTAATCTGTTGCAGTAGCTCTGTACTTCTAATTGAAACAATATTTTTAATTATTTTTTAATGTTGTATATCTCCTTTACAATGCTTATTAAAGCAGCAACAAGTCTGGACTCAATTCATTAATATGTCCTTTTCTCTACTCTTTTCTCTAAAGTCTGGTCACAGATTTTAATTCAATTTGTTTATCCAGGTAATCCACAAGCAAACATCTGAATCTTCCCTTTATTTACAGCAGCTATCAAGACTTGCAGCTTATTATTAATCAGATTTTATTACATTATGAATGTCCTAAATTAATTTAAAACACAGATCTGAAGTTCCGGTGAACACACTAAATCAAAATGCTAAATTCATTCCTGGGCCTGACCTACTTAATAAAATACAGTTAAGTGGAATGTATGAATTTTTTTTAAATAATTTTCCATTTAGTTTTCCAAGTGTACAGGAAAGAAGCTCTGCACATGAGTTGCAATTTTGAATGCAATGAAAAAACTCCCAGGTGTACTTCTGGGTATATTTTCAGGATTCTGGCAAAGTGATTGGTTCACAGAGCACATCTATATGTGTTTACTTGTTCAAGTGGAGGAGCTGCAATCCTATAGACACCTGCTGTATATACACTCGTGTATTATTCAAAAAATTATGCCTTAAAATTGCCCAGAAAACCTGACTTATACATGGGTTAATGCAATAATTATCATGGGTTAATACAGCTAATTGCGTCAGACATGGGCAAGGCAAGGTCCTAGACCTCTGGTGGAGCAGAGCAGGCTGCAGAGCAGGCCTGTAACCCCCCCCCACATGTTGTTTTTAGGATACTGCTGTGCCCTACGCTGCCAGGACAGGCTACTCCAAACAGTTCTTTGGGAGAGTCCACGAATGGGGGCTGCTGAACCCCCCAAAAGGCCCTGCATTGCCAGAGCTAGTGAGGCCTCCCCACCTTCAAACAAGAACTGCTTGGGGGGGGGGCTGCGAAGCGGGTGGAGGGGAAACAGGATACTGCCTGCCAAGGGGTAGGGTGGGGGGTCTGGCATTGTATTGTTGACCTGCTAGTGAGAAGGCTGACATCTGAAATATGTCATCTGATTTTACAGTAAGGTTGGCCAGGCCAACAAATGGATGTATCTCATTTGACCCCTGCTCAATTATTTCTCTTATGGATGACTCTGACTGTTGATTGATGAATGATGATTGGCGATTCCAAGTTCTTGCCTGTTTAGAGCTTCCTCACGTCGAACTTTCTTTGATTCTGGCAATAAGGTGTTAATTTTGACTATTTATTTACCTATTTGAACAGAGAGCTTATCTTTGTAGCTTATCTAACCAATTGTCCATTTTTTGGTAATTCCTTGTTTTAGTATAATGTTTCTTCCCTTTATTGGATGGTTTTAAATTATTCACACAGGTTATTTTTGGGTTGGCCAATGTCTTGAAGATATATCTCTGTATTATTATTATTATTATTTTATTTTATTTTATTTTATTTTATTTTATTTTATTCATTATAATTTATTTTAGGTACAAAACTCCAAGTGATTTTTTCTTAAGTTGTTAATTATTTGTGCCACCCATATTTGATATTTCCTGTTAGTTTGTTTGTTCCCTTTTGACATATCCCCAATCCTACCTAATAGATTTTACCTTGTTTTCCCTACCTGTGTTGTGTTATGTAATGTTAGAATGCTATGGTATATATGCCAATAAAGGTTTTGAAATCGAATCGAGAAGGCTGGCTTGTTGCTTTGTGCCTCGTGCAGGCAGCCGGAAGGGGGGGCCTCCTCCTCTCCCAGCACCTCACAGTCTCCTGCCCATTCCCGGGAGCCCTGAAAAATCTTCCCAGCAGGCAAAGCAAGGAAGGGGGGAGGCTGGTCTCGAGTGTCAGCTCATCTTCTGCCCGCCATGGGGCTGCCCCCTGGGGTAAGGAGACACACGTCCTCCTGCCCCGCCGTGAGCTCCAGCTGCCTCCCCCCCCCGCGGGCTGCCTGCTCCTACGCAGGTCCGGATCGAGCTGCTGGTTCCGGTGGGAAAACAGTCTCTGAAGCAGCTTCTGGGCTCAGGTTGTGTTTCCCTCCCTGATCAGTCCCAAGCTGAGCCTTCCTCGCTCTTACGAAGATCTCCTTGCCTGAGACCTCCTGCTGAGATCCAGATTCTCTCCAGCAAACAGGATGACAACTCTTCAATTAAATGTGGAGGTGGAAAATGCCAGTTGTAGAAGCCAGGGAATGGAGCTGTGGAAATTCCTCCTACTTACATTGGGAACTTTCACCCTAACAGAACCAGGAGAGCTCGATGGAAACACACCAGGTGGAATGTTCTGCCATGTGCCCGCACCAGATTTGTCAAGCGTACACAGAAGGGGAAAGTAAATATCTTTGGTATTAATATCTCTGTTGCTAGGCTGGTAAGTCCAAACATGTCAGCCCTGTGTTATTTATACAGTTCAGACGCTTGCCACAACATGTGCCTGAATAAATTTCAGGCACACTCGTTCCAAGAACAGAACCTTTTGTAAAAGAAACGTGGTTTGCAGAATCCAATTTATTTACCCTTTCAGCAGTTCAGACAATCCAATGGAATCCTTTCAGGCCATTTCTAAATGTGAGAACCGGGACACTCAGGAAACAGGGCAAAGTCCTGCATTCATCTGAAGGGGCGCATTGTGTGAGAAAGTGGGGGGATGTGGTGGTTTGAACCCTTGAGTGTGTGACTGCTCTTCTCAGTTAATGTGCTGATGCCGGTTCTTTCACTGGAGCTTGACTGACTGCCCAGTTCCTCCCCACCAGTGTTGACTGCCTTGTGGCAGTTGCAGGAGCTGCTCCAGCAGTGTGCAAGGATGCGGCTGCCAGTGTGCAAGGATGTGGCACCCCCCGCGCAGGGACCAGGCAGCAGCGGTGCTCTCTGTGTGTGACCAGTGAGGCCGGCGCTTCAGTTTCACCAGAGCGCCCTGGCCCTGACGGCGCACCCTGGGAGGGGTTTGGGCAGGGGGGCTGCAGTGGTGGTGGGGTGTCCTGGCCTGCTGGAACCCCAACATTTGCCAAAGAATTCTGGGCGCTCCTGAGCATAGTCAAGGGCAAGACAGCACCATGTATCTCACTTGTTTTTTAATAAAGTTAAATCAATTCTAGGTTTGATACTTTTCTACAAGAAATCTGCCTAAAACAGTTCAAAGCATCTGAACGACCTGCTAAGCATCTATTTGGGGTGGGGGGAAGGAAAAGAAAAAAAAAGCCTGTGTGTTTTTGGGAACACTGAAAGATCTGTGGCTGATTCCTTTCCGTTTAAGTGTTCCTTTCCTGATGTGTTCACAGAATACTTTCACATAATCCTCCTGTAAGTCCTGAATAAACTTGAGGTGCTCAAACTGCTCTGAGATGCTCAAGTAGGAAGATTAATTGGCGCTTGGGTGACAGCAAGTGTCATCCCCAAGAGCAGGCAGATAATCAGGCACCTGACATCTAAAATAACCAGACAGTCAACAGCTAAGAAGGTAGGAGAGTGCGCCGTCAGGAGCAGCCCCAAAGCAGAATCCAAAGAGTTGTTCATATAGAGCACCTGCGGGAATGGAAATTCCAGAGCTCCAAGATGTAGCAGAGTGGGAAGAACAGACCGCACGGTGTGCAATGTTGACTGCATGCTAACGAAAAGGTAAGTGAGCTCTTTGTATGACTGTCAACCTCAAACTTTGCACCTAACAGTAGTAAAGTGGGCTCAAAATGAGCTCTGATCCTTTAATAGGGTAGGAAATCCATGAGCTACTCTAGCTTTTATGCGCTCAGTGTCTGATGAGCCAACTGAAACTTCGTTCTTTGGAGTTCCCATTAGAAACTGCCTGGTATTGGGTAGACCATTGTGTGTGTAGCTCAGGATGGTCTAAACTCACTGGCAGTGCAGACTGGTGAATCTCAAGGGCTTCAGAGAGGTGTCTTTTAGTGCTCCACTTGGAGATCTGGGGATTGAGGGCGCAATCCTAACCTGGAGTTAGGCCGGCACAGTTAGGCCGGCAAAGTTTGACTGGCACAAGGGCCACTGTAAAGTATGTTTGGGCCACTCTTGGAGTCAGAGGGGCCAGCACACAGACGTGCGCCATCCTCCCTGACTCCGAGAGTGGTCCAAACATGGCCCTTGTGCCCCCTGTGCCCCTTACTGTGGCCCTTGTGCCAGCCAAACTTTGCTGGCCTAACTGTGCCGGCCTAACTCCAGGTTAGGATTGTGCTTTGAGCCTTGGATCTTCTGCATGCAAAGCATGCTCTCCACCTCTGCGACGTGGCTCCTTCTCATTGAAGAGAAATGTGGGCAGACCAAATGAGTCATTCCGTATGGCAGGAGGGTTTGGTGTGAACGGAGCAGCCCTCTCAGCAGGCAGGCAGGCAGGAGGCTACCCCAGACGTGATCAGACCAAGCGCAGGAGGCTCCACAGGAGGAGGCTAGGAGAGAATGCGCATGCTTTGTTAAGATGATCAAGGGAACAGTTGTCCTCTTGAGCCTTACCTCTCACTCGTGAAATGAGTGGAAATGTGCCATGTACCGGCTCCCGGACTTAAACGACTACACACACGTTTGCAGAGCAATCCCACTGAGAGTGACACTTGACATACTGCTATCCAGTTAAATCACGACTACTGAAACAAGAACATTCCGAAGGTGGGTGCATCAATGCTAGGTGTGTAATGCCAGCCACGGAAGGTGAGATGGGCGAATGAAGCACGCTGGCAAAGGCATTTTGTTGAGAGCTGTGACTCATTGCCTGGCTGCCTCTGTTGTGTGTTCTGAAGGCAGGCGGTGTGGCCGTGTGGCTCACCACTCAGGTGTGTGCTTGAAGGCATTGCAGTCGAGGCAGTCTTCATCTGCGAACTGCCAGCCCTCACTGTGACTGGTCCTGGCCGCGTCTCAGAAAGGTTCTACTCGGTGGGAGGTGCAGAGCAGTTGGTCAGCAGCCTGATTGCTCTGAACTGGCAGGTCCTGAGGGGGACCCTCTGAGCACTCCGGCCATTGAACGGGAGCTCAGTTCTCCGGGATTCCTTTGTCGGCTCCATTGGGCGGCGAATGCTTGTGACTTTCAAGCGCTGTGAGCCTGCGAAGGTGTCTCGGGGGTGGCCAAACTAGAAGCAGGCCCTGGGAGTGAAGAAAGATGCAGGGTAAGGCAGCAATGGGAGAAAAGCCGCGAGGAGGCCCAGGTTTGTGGGACATGTGGGGGAAGCTCAGCAGGCCTGGTGGGACTTGGAGCTTCTACTGATGCTCTATGGCAGGATGTTAAACATTGGCTGGATGGTCAAGATGGGATCAGCAACCCTCCCTATGAACTACAGGAGGCAGCCGTGAGCGCAGGGCTCCACTTCACCGAGCATCAAGCGCACAGTGGTACAAATTGCGGCCATGTCCATTTTGTCCACAATTGCCCAGTTGTAACGTTGCACTTTTGCATGAATGGTAATAATCTAGGCCAGTGGTTCCCAAACACGTTAGCCCAGTGGCCCGCTCTGCGGTGGGTCACAACACTCAATATTGTGCTGCAGTACATTCCTGGGAGCATCTGAGGGCCACTTCCAGGTTGCACCAGGCCCTCAACCCACTCAGTTGGCCTCCGCAGGCCCCAGAAGGCCAGCAAAAGCAAACTGGAAGCAAACTGGATGTTGCAGACACAGCCATGAGTTGCTTCCAGTCACTCCTCAAGACGGGAAGTTTTCCACAAGCAGTTTTCAGTTTGTGGCCTACAGAGGCTCCAAGAAATGCTTTCTGGTATGACATGGAGTAATTTGGGAAAGACTGGTTAAGGGCGCTATCCTAACCTGGAGTTAGGCCAGCACAGTTAGGCCAGCACAGTTTGGCCGGCACAAGGGACACCATCAAGTATGTTTGGACCACTCTCGGAGTCAGAGAGGCCAGCACACAGTCGTGCACCATCCTCCCTGACTCTGAGAGTGGTCCAAATGTGTTTTAAAGTGGCCCTTTTGCTGGCCAAACTTTGCTGGCCTAACTGTGCCGAGCTAACTCCAGGTTAGGATTGCGCCCCTGGATTGCGCACATGCAGAGGAAAACATCATGAACTGGCTCTTGGTTCTACATAGCAGGATTCTTTGTGGCTAACAAAGGATTCATCAAGCTTCCTAGAAACGCATAAGACAATGAAGGGTGGCAGTGGTGTGTGTGTGTGTGTGTGTGTGTGTGTGTGAGAGAGAGAGAGAGAGAGAGAGAGAGAGAGAGAGAGAGAGAGAGAG
>JAJKFI010000151.1:701931-713736 GCA_029204185.1 Lerista edwardsae | reverse complement strand
GAGAGAGAGAGAGAGAGAGAGAGAGAGAGAGAGAGAGAGAGAGAGAGCTGTTAAGAATTGGTATTTAAGAAGATTTTTCAGACGTTGCTGGACATCTCTGCTTACCTAGCTGTATATAATGCTGGTGGAGAGACACTGAAGGAGGATTTATTCAACGAAAACTATAGATACCGGGAAATGAAACCAGCTCAGGGGAAATTATTGTAATTGCATATTGAATAATTTTCTGTGTTGTTAATTTCAGCCTACACCCACATTATTAGCAGATCAATAGAACAATCAGACAGTATTGACACATGCCTTTTGGCAGACGATACACCGCAGAGAGAACTCCCACCTCTCCCTGCTCCTCCATCTCAATAATAAATAGATGCTGCTAAATCGTCCTCCTCTCCCAAGACAGGAGAAGCAATGGAGTGGCCAAATAGTGCCTACCCCACTAGCCCTCGGCCTAAGGGCAGTTCCAGGGAGATTTCAGTATGAAAAATTGCATTTCAGTTAGAAAGTTAGGGAAACATTCAGTCATGTCTTTGGGGTCCATTTGCCACTTCTAGGCCTTCACACATGGAGAAAATGGTTTGGACCACTCGGAGGTGCACCGTCCTCCCTGGCCAAGAGTGCTCCACTTGCGCGTTGCGGTGTCCCTTGTGCCGGCCAAACCTTGTGGCCCAACTGTGCCGGCCTCACCCCAGGCTAGGATTGCGCCCAGAGGCAGACCCTAAGTGGCAACAGAGGACAGAGCACGCAAGGCGTATAGTGGGGGGCAGGTCTAGTGGGAGAGCAGGAAAGGGAGAGGAGGTGGTCGAAAGCCTTGGACGATGGGCCAGAAGAGGAGAATGGTCTCCTCCAGAAGAAGGCGCCAAAACGAGGCAGGCAGTGGGCAGGAGTGAAAGGCGTCCAGAACCAGGAGACACAGAGATCAGCATATTCATTTGAACTAACCAGGCACTGGATTATCGGCCTTTAAGTTGAAAAAAGTCACATCTGAAATTCTGCCATGATATGAAAGTTTCGTTTCATATCTTTGATGCCTCCCCCACACATGCCGGCTGCATGAGTGGACCCTGAAGGGCCCAGGAACCACAGGCATCAGTAGAAAGGCCAGACGGTTTGTGCAGAGACATAGAGGTAGAATAACAGGAGACGACATGCCTTAAGAAGAGATAGCAGCCGACTGAGGCCAGGGGGCGGGCTTAGCAGCCATGTTGGTGTACTCAAAACAATCCTTATTCCAAGCATTTCGGATTGCTTTTCTGGTACTCTTTAGGACTGAATCGTTTACTCCTGAAATAAAAACTTATGAAAATAACAACGCGTGATCGTGTAGAAACATCAGTGGTAACCATATTATGAGTTAATATGCAATTCCAAGGTTTAATTCCGCATAATTATATTACTGAACATACCGGACGAAATGCTACTTGCTATCTATTTAAACTCAGATTGCACTGTTTTGACAGACTTATTTTTTGAAATCTACACAAGCAAAAATAAAACGGCCATGCCCCATAAAAAAAAATGTCTGTTAATGTTCAGAATTTCAAAAGTATTACAGTAGGAAAATTACATTAAAATCTCTTCATAACACAAGTAGTTGTCAATATGAGAGTAATTCTTTTTTACTTCTAGACTATTAAGAGTATTTTTTTAACTTCTACACTCGCCCCCTCCCAAAAAAAAAACAAATTCTGTTAATGTTCAGAATTTCGAAAATATTACAGTAGAAAATGGAAGGTGGGAAAAAATGTGTAAACGGGAAGGGGGAAAAAAGGAGGGGGAAAATATTTTTTTTTTACCTTCTAGACCATTAATAGTGGGTGTCAGAAAATGGTGAATAAGACTGCTAGGAACAACAAGGAATTACACAGCTTCAAAAATAATGCACTATTTCAGTGAACTGTAGTTTTATTGAACTGATATAATGAGAATACATGAATCTTTCCGTGGAAATGAAGTCCCATTTTTCGTACAGCGATTCGCACACCCATATGCAGAACACGCAGGCATGATTAAAGACGTTGAGATTACCTTTTACACGCGTGCAGGGAGATTTTTATTCGTGAATTCGCGGCAATCCTCCTCCTTGGCGGGAAAGATCTGAGTCAGCCATATTTGTATACCCATGGCTTCAAGAAAATAATATAATGTCCTCTCCTGTTAATCTAACCTTTTTGTGCAGAGATCAATGGCCAGATGGGAGGCTCAGCTGCTGGAGGTCGGTGGGGGTAGGCTGGGTGAGGCTATCCTCGGGAGGGGCATTTTTCAAGGTGAATCTCCATCCCCCCGCACCAGTTTGTTATCTCGTTAATCCCTTTCACAACACTGTTAAATAAGACAGACTTGGGGTATCGAACATCCAAAGCATCTCCCAAGCTTTCCTGTCTTCTTTACATGGATTATCTAAAGTTATATGGAAAATCACCATCTGAAATAGAATCCCTGTTAAACACTGAATATATATTCCAGAGTATAAATGGAGTTTGGACTAGATAAATGTGCAACCCTAACTATTAATAGAGGAAACATGGCGAGAACCAAAGGAACCAAAACGTCATACGGAAATAATATCAAGTGCCGGTTAGAAGAAGAAGATTGCAAGTATTGAGCCGTTCTTCAGGCGGAAGCCATTCAAAAGGAAGATCAAGACTGAACATATTAGGAGGGTGAAGAAGATTTTAAAATCCAAACTCAATGCAAGAAACACCATCAGTACATAAAGGACAGAAAGTGCTGAGAATAACCAAACTTGGCATTGACTACGAGCAGGTGCCTTGAAGAACGAGACAGAGGGATTAATTTTGGATGTCCAAGACCAGGCCTGTCGCCCTGACCGGGCGGCCAGGGGCAGGGGGCACCCCCCCCCCCCGGGGGGAGCGCGACCCCGCCAAGAACCCCGGGGGGCCGGGCCAGGCCGGCCTGGCCACAGCTGCTGGAGCTGGCTGGCTGGCCGCCCCCCGGTACAGGGCCGCGGCTCGGTGGGGACGCCAGCGCTGCTCAACCCCACAAAGGGGGAACGGCGAGCCGGGCCGCGAAGCCCTGGCCGAGCCACGGTAGCCCCTCGGCCGGCTCCCTCGGCCCCACAGCAGCCCCGAGAGGCAGGGCGCTGAGGCAGCCGGCAATGCGAGGCCTGGGCTAACTGCGCAAGCGCGTGGCCTGGCCTCACGAGAGCTCCCGGACTCGTCGGAAAGGGCTCTGGAAGGGGCGGGCCTACCCCGACCGGCCAGGGAGCTCATTAGGCCTCATTAGGCCGAAGACTCGCCCGTGAGGTCGGCCACCTCCCTCCCCTTACGGGCTTAGCAGCCCATACTTGGAGCTGGCTGGGGGCAGCCGGGGAGGAGGTCGGGCGGGCGAGCTTGACCCGCCAGACCTTGGGGGTGCCCACCCGAGGAGTACTGCACAGCCGGCAAGGCAACCCCCAATCACCCCAAGGGGGTCACTGGGACCCTCCCCCAGACGGGCAGCACCAGCGGGCACCGGAGAAGCCGGCCCGCTGCAGGGGGCACCTAGAGCGCTGCAGCCCCCAGCTCCACCACCGGCCCGGCCCTGCTGGGACCCCCACAGACTCTGGTCTGTGCCCAACGCACGCAGCACGCCTCCGCTTGAAGTACAGGGACAGCCCCCCTGGTGAGGGGAACCGGGGTGGGCCAACAACTGGACTGAGACTGAGGGGGCTTGGGGAACCCCAAAAGGGGGCTGATGAATGTAAAGGTGTTGGGCAAATTAAACCGCCTCTGCTCCAAGCCTCTCGCTTCCCAACGCCTTTTTGCCCGCTGCCGCGAGTCCACCAGGGAGCAGAGAGCCTGCCTCCGGGCCACTAGCCCCCCCCCCCCCCCCAGTCCACCCTGCCCGGGCGGGATGGACGTACAAGGCCCTAAGAATGAAGGCATATGGAGCTAAGATTGAGGAGGCATCTGCGGACAGCCTCTATGTCGCTTAAACTGTGGACCACGTGGTCAGCTGCTGCAGGAAGATAATGCAGATGGGCTGGAAAGAAAGGCATGACAAAGTTGCAACAATAATTCACTGGATTATGTGTAAAAAGTATAAACTGCCTGCAGTTAGTAAGTGGTGGATCTACAAAAGTGAAAAAGTAGTAGAGAATAGAGAAGTCAAAGTGCTCCGGGGTTTGAGAATACAAACCGAGGAAGCATCTGCCACAGAACACACCAGAGACAACCATCAGGGGTAAGAAGGAAGAGGAAGCCTGGACAGGACCTGGAGAGAGTAGAATAGAAGATGGAGAACTGCAGAAGATAACAAAGTATAAATAAAAGCTCTACAAACAGAAAGTCAAAGATGGTGGCACAAGAGAGCAAGAGCAGCCCCAGTTGCCCTCGGAGCCCTGGGCATTGTCCCGAGACGGCTGGGGAAGTGTGGGCGGGCCACTGGCAGGAGTGGAGGCGTCGTCAGACCCTTGACCCTTGGCTGCTTTAGTAGGAACAGCATCTATAGTACGGCAGCATTTGCAATGCAACGACATAAAATAAAAAAAGTAGCTGCCTAATCCAGTCAAAAGCAACATGACTGCGTGAAGATGAGGAGGAGGAGGAGCTTAAAATGTGGGCCTGGATGAAATGGAGCCCCAAATAATGACTTGGAAACGAGCCCAGTCCAAAGTGGGCCTTGTGAGTTTATCCCCTCACTCATTGCAGGTGACGAAGCTTTTCCTCCCCGCCGCTTTGCTGTCACAGCCTCACATTTTTAATCCACTGCATCTGCAGTGGTTCGGCTCTAGGCGTGGTGGGGCCCAATGTGGGGCACTCCCTCCCTGCAGGGCCCCCACTCACTCCCCCAGAAAAGCGCTTGTGGCGCCTGGAAATAGTTGGTGGCGACCTGGAGGCCAGGAGGCCCGTTGTGGGCAGTGTGGAGGCAGGGGCAGGGGGGGGGGCCCAGGGAGAGCTGCTCCGCTCGCCCCACTGACTCCCAGCCCAGAGAGACCCCGGTGGCAGCGGCAGCAGCGGCGGCAGCGGCGGCAGCGGCAGCAGCAGCAGCAGCAGCGGCAGGTGATCTGCTCCCAGCGCTGCCGCAGGGCCCTCCAAAGTGCAGGTCCCATTTGGCTCAAGGCTGGCCCTGCCCACCGCAGCCACTCCCTTCTGCGCCTGCACTCTGCCGTGTTTCCCTCTTGCACTTTAAACCGCACGTGTTTGGGGACAGAATGAAATGCTGCTTGTCTTGCTATGCTCTGCAGTGAGCCCCGTGTGTGGATGGTGGTATAGAAATGACAATGGCTGCAAGCGTCACACGCGGCTCTCGGCATTTGCTGCTGCACAGCCTACCCAAGGGGCAGCTCTCATGGCGCCGCTGTGCCGACTGACTGTGCTCACGTTCCGAAGGAGCAATGCTGACGTGACGACCGGGGCTCGCGTTTTCCTGGCAGCTCCGCCACTTGAGGCCTGAGCAGGCTGGTGCTGCTTAGCTTGTGAGAGCGAACGAGATCGCAGCTCAGAGTGAGACGGCTGCAGGCGCCTGGGCCGCCGCTGCTAATCGGTTGAAAAGCGAGAAGTGACGGGCAGAGTTGGCGTCTTGCAGGCACGCTGGCAGTACAGGCCGCCACAGCAACGGGAAGTGAGAATACCTGGCTGTCCCTTCGAAAGATCAATCACGTGGCTCCAAAAAATGACTCCTTTCCATATCAATCCACCTCCAAACTGTTGGTAAGCCTGCAAGCAACACTCCTGGGGCAGAATATTTGCAGAATGCAGCCGCTCCGCAAAGAAGGCAGGGGCCTCTTTTGCCTGGCCTCATCCTGCCTGAGGCGGGCAAGGGGGTGGCTGCGCCCGATCGGTGCCTGCGGGGGTGGCCTTGGTGTGGCCTCAAGCCTGCATTTGGAGGCCAAAGCCTTCCGGCACACAGCAGCAGCCCACGCGTTCCCTGCCGGAGCAGGTAAGTCAGCAGGAGAGGCGGGGAGGGCAAATTGGGGGTGCGCCGTAGGAAGCTCTGGCTTCGGCAGTGATGGTGTGGGCTGCCTCTGAACTCTGGCTGCCCCAAAATGACTCAGTCATTTCCATATGAATCCACCTCCAAACTGCTGGTAAATCTATTCCCCCTTTTTTGCAGCCTCTTGACCACCCGTCTCTCCCTGGACCTGTGCTGGCAAACTCGCTACTGCAGGTCCGAGGAGACCCATTATGGAGCAGGGCACTTGCCAAGGTGTAAGGGGACTTAAACTGGAAGCCTCCTCTTCTGTTGCTGCTCCCCTCCCCACCTCCGGCTGGACCCAGCATGCCCAGTTTGGGCGAGGCTGCACCAGCGGGGGGGGGAGCAGAGGGCTGGGTTGTGAGGCTTGTTTTGTCCCTTCCATTAATGGCACCCCCCCCCAGCATCTTTCAGAGCTGCAATGTGGTGTGGTGGGCCGTGACTCGGGCTCTCAGGCAGGAGCTTCATGGACAAAAGCTGCGAGACGAGAGTGTCACAATCCGGGGAGTGAACCCCGTCAAGCCCAGAGACAGAGAGAGACGGCTGCAAAGTGCAACTTGCTTTTACGGCTGGCATTATCTTGAGCAATGTCCCCATCATCTCCCGGAAAGGGAATTCTCAGCCTGTTGTTTTGTCTTTGAGGACCCTGCATATATCATTTGGACGTTTCGAATGCAGAGGTTTGGCTCTCTTTACGTTGAAATTAGCCAAGAGCCTGTGAAGACTCCACTTGGCGGTTCGCAGCCCAGCCCTCTTCCTCTTCCCCCACGTCCTCCAGCCCCCGACCCCTGTTCGGGGGTAGAGACGTGCGTCTGCCACCAACCTGCTGCCTGAGGCATCTGCCACGGTTGGCCCATGGATATGCCAGTCCTGGGCTGCAGCCACATCCCACAGCTGGCCGGATCAAAGACGAACCATTTGCAGATGACCCAGACGACCCCTTTCAGAGGCATAACCCTTGCAAAGCTGAGAAAACGGTTCACAACTGCTCGAGGGCTCTTCCAGAGGGTCCTCTCAGGCCCCACCTCCACCTGTCCCTGCCTCGGCAAAAGGAGAGAGAGAGAGCAGCAGGCAGGCAGCCTCTTCTGAGGGCTCAGCCCATGAGTGCAGACCTGTCAGGTGCAGCCGGGTTGGAAAGATCTCTCTGCCCACATTGTGGCCCCGGCAGCCCCCCCCCCCGCCGTCCAGAAGGGTCGATGTGACGTTGGCAAGAGGGCAGGTCGCCTCTCCCTGGCATTGCGGGGGTTCTGGGCAGGGCGGGAGAGGGCGGGGTGGCCTCGCGAGGGGGGACCCGGTGTGGGATTCCACTGCTGGATCCTATCCCCCCGGCGGGGGCCCAGGCAGCCCGACATGGGCTGGCAGTGAGCTGGGGATGCCCTGTTGCAGGCGGCAGGGCTCTCCCCAGGGGAAGGGGGCGAGCGCCCCGGTCTCCCAGGGAGAGCACCGCAGCTGGCTGGCAGGTCTGGACTGGGCTGTAAACCTCCGAATTACACTCGTTCTAATTGTCACCTCAAGCATTTTTTCCAAATGCCTCCTTTGGGCCCAAGAACTGCGCTTCGTCCGTATTACTCAGTAATGGACCTTCACGGGTTGTTAATTTATATTCAAACAACGCCATACTTTTTCATTATTTCAGACACCGTTTCATTATTTATTTCGTGAAACTTCTGTCTTCTGTTTGTTTCTCTGCCTTGGGCCACCTCCAGTCATCCACTTCCGCCCATCACAAGACTCTCCCTGCTGAGCCGTACCAAGATCGGGGCTGGCCTAAGGCTTTGTTGATGCACACGACGCTGCCACATTCATCACCCCGTAATTTCCAATATATGCCTAAAACAGGGGTCAGGGAACATTTTTACCTTTTACCCCAAAATATATTTAGATACCCCAACGTCACACACACACCCCCGCCAGAACAAAAGAAAAAAAATTACATATTGGAACCCATTGCTTTTTATCTGATTAATTAATGAGCTTAATTAATGCTATGTAAATATGAAGTTGTAAAGGGCGGAGCAAAACAAACAAAATGGAGCCAGCCAGCCAGCGACGGAACCGGAACGGGGGTAATGGATGGTTGCGCTGCCAAGACACAGCCGGGCAGGCATATAGATTCATATGCATGCCTGGCTGTGTCTCGGCAGCGCGACTGTCCATTACCCCCAGGAATTTCATTTTTACCCCATTTGGGGTAATTTACCCCTGTTCCCTGACCACTGGCCTAAAAGAAGAAGGAGCCCACGTTGGGCGTCTCCATGAACTGGGCACTTCCCGCTCTGAGATGCAGCTGCCTCGCGGTCTCATTTTGCAGAGTTGCTGCTGAGTGGTTCAGCGTCAGCATCTCATGCAGAAGGTCTTGGATTCAATCCCAGGCAGGTCCATGCAGGGGAAGAAAGACTCGGGCTGCAGCCCCCCCCCCAGCCAACCCTTCCTGAGAGTCACCCTCATCAAGCACAATTTATTGTTATTTACTGTATTTCTCTCCCACACTGAAGGGGGCCCAAGGTGGCTAAAAATAAAAAAAAAAACAATAGGACTTACTTCTGAGTAGACATGCACAGGATTGTGCCCTCGGTCTGAAAACGTAGCTCCCTGCCAGCCACTGAGCCTGGGAAACCCCTCGTATAAGGCAAAAGCAAACCTAGAAAGTGTTCCTCCTACCCCGTTGCCTCTTGCATGGATCCAGCGGTGGAATCCCACGGAAAGTGTTCCAGAGATTGCTTGCGAAGCCTGCAGTCGCCCTGCTCTTCTGTGGGGGGAATATTAACCTGTTCTAGGGTTGAGCCCCTGGGTTGGCTCATGTTCCTGCCATTCTCCCTCCCAAGGGATTGGGTAACCAATGATGTCATTGTAGCTGCTCCCAAGGCTACAGAAGCTCCTCCTCCCCTCCTCCAGCTATCACCAGCTCCAACAGGGAGCTCTGGAGAGCCACCAGCCCCCTCGGGGAAAGCAAGGAGAGACTGAGGGTTCCACTGTCCAGGTGTCTGTCCCAGCAATAGTGCTCCATAAGAAGAAAAAAAAGGTTTACATAAACAGATACAATATCCTTTTTTCTTCTCTTGCTTCAACTCATGGTAGCAGACAAAGCTGAACTCAAGATTGGAGAAGTTCTTGCTTAATTAAAATGGTGATAAACTTTTTTACCCAGCGGGTAATTACGCTGTGGAACTCCTTGTCACAGGAGATGATGATGGCATCTGACCTAGGTGCCTTTAAAAGGGGATTGGGCAGATTTCTGGAGGAAAGGTCCATCGCAGGCTACAGGCCATGATGGGTTGTGCAACTTCCTTACATTAGCAGCAAGCTACTTCAGAATGCCAGGTGCAAGGGAGTGGCAACAGGATGCAGGTGTCTTGCTCTCTCCGAGGCATCTGGTGGTCCACTGTGGGATACAGGAAGCTGGACTAGATGGGCCTTTGGCCTGATCCAGCAGGGCTCTTCTTATGTTCTTATGAAGAACAATTTGTCATCAAGGATGACAAAAAAGGTAAAGGTAAAGGTTTCCCCACGACCGCATGGTCTAGTCGTGACCGACTGTAGCGGGCGGTGCTTATCTCTGTTTCAAAGCCTGTAGAGCCGGCGTTTTTGTCCGATCATGTGGCCAGCATGACTCTACGCCGTAGCGCACGGAACGCCGTTACCTTCCCACCGAAGTGGTCCCTATGTATCTACTCGCATTTAGGTGCTTTCAAACTGCTAGGTTGGCAGGAGCTGGGACAAGCAACGGGAGCTCACTCTGTCACGCAGTCTCGAACGCCCAACCTTGTGGTTGAAAGCCCAGCAACAGCGGATTAACTCGCTGCGCCACCACGTCCCTGTAATGACAACGTCCAAGGATGACAACTTAGATTTAAAAAAGAGAGATTTGTGGTGAAGAAAACTGAGTAGCCCCATAACAGCTGCTGGAGCTTACCCCAAGGCAAGGGGACAAAACCTCCCCCAGGTAAATCTCCCCTTATCTCAAGGAGACGTCCCACAGCCTTGCTGTCCATCTGCATACAGTGGCGGCTGCTTGGCTGCTGCTGCATCAGGGCATGTACAGTTTGGCTAGGAGTGGAATGTTACTTTCCGTGAAATTCTGATTTATTGCTGTGAATTGCCAAACTCTGCATCATTTTGTTTCAAGAGCATCTTCTCTGACTGGGTCAAGAATTCTCCTCACCATTTCTCTGCATTGTTCCTTTCTCTCTTTTCTTAATCTAGTCGTCGTCATCCTTGCAGATCTGAAGCACCTTCCTTGTTCCTGGGTTTGCTTGTGCTGGGTGATGGGCACTGAATTTCTGGAGAGCAATTTTTATGACTGTGTTGTGGTGCTCGGCTGGTGAAACCAAACTGCAATTCCCAGGGAGCAATAGGATAATGCACATGTGCGCAATACCATCTGCTTGCTCATGTCCTGAGCCAGCAGAGAATTCTTGGGAAGCAGACAAGCTGCTTCTGAAAACTTGCTGAGAATTAAATACCAAGCCAATTCCCAACTGAGTAGGCAGGAATTCATCACTACACTTCTGCTCTCTTCTGGGCCTTTGGATTCTGCGGCCACCCACCGCCTTCCTAGTGACAACCAGTCAAGCTGCACCCAGACCACGAGGTTCCCTGCTAGCCCAGGGTTCTTGACACACAGCAGTCCAAAGAATAAAACCATGATTTATCTCTTACTATGATGATTTACTAATTATAGTGAATGTTGAAGGTAAGCAAGAGTGGAGGGGGAGCCAGAACCAATCTCAAAAGGCTGCCTGGCTTGGGAATGCCGGTTGGTGATCCATCAGGTTTAAATTGCCAGGTCCGTCTTAAGGAAAGGCTGACTTGGGATGGCAGAGGAATTTGGCTGTGTGGACACCCTTTCCAGGGGCTGTGGGGGGGGGCGGGGAGGGAACCAGAGAAACGATCTCCAGTTGGAGCCTGGGTCCGGATGTCCAAGGGGGAAGGGCAGATGCATCTTTCTCCTCTGGGGTCAGTGTCCACACTAAAGGGGTTGTCCGTCTCTTCTATCATTTGTCGGGGCACTTGGGCAATGCAACCGTGTAGCGCCACTGACATCTGGGTGCTCTTATACCAGTGTTTCTAGGGCTCTGTGTGTGTGTGTGTGTGTGTGTGTGTGTGTGTGCGTGCGTGCGTGCGTGCGCACGCACACACACACACACACAGGGTATGGACCCTGCTGCTGACAAAATGACAATGAATAAGTGGGAAATAGATGGGGAAGGTTCTTCTACAGCTTGGAAAGAAAATACTTAGTGAAGGTGGAAAGAGAAAATCTGAATGTTGCTGTGCAGTTTGTGTACTGAATTTACTGCATAATCAGAATAAGGCCATCAAGCGATTCAGCTGTATTATATCGCTAGTAGAGACCTGCCCAGCCATTTCCTCCCCCTCACCACTGGGGCCTGTTACGGTTGGGCTTCATCCTGGCACTAGTTTTCCCGCTTCCCATTTTTCCCCATGGTTTACAGACCTGTGGCGTTGCCAGGCCTGCCCTACGTCTCTCTGCTTCATGCACCCAGCCTGGGAAACGCTGGCGCATGTCCTTCCTCATTCTAGCTTGCGAAGACCCATGAAATACAGAGGGCAGAAAACTACCCAGAGTCCAGTTTGCTTCTGCATGGATTACTGTGTTGCATATCGTTCAAATACTAATTGTAGTGTCTACTGAAGTCAATGGAAAAGCTGGAGTTCTCTAAAGCCACATAAGCCTGGGTAATTAATTAGAATATGCATTTATCAAAACAACTTCATATTAGTCTTTATGTTATTACCCTATATTATTAGATTTAAAAAATGTTAACTTGTATGTATGTATGTATGTATGTATGTATGTATGTATGTAGATAGATAGATAGATAGATAGATAGATAGATAGATAGATAGATAGATAGATAGATAGAT
>JAJKFI010000151.1:647122-692727 GCA_029204185.1 Lerista edwardsae | reverse complement strand
TCAATCAATCAATCAATCAATCAATCAATCAATCAATCAATCAATCAATGTATACCCCGCTTTTCAACCACTTGGCACACAACATTTACATGGAATGTAAAAAGAAAAGCAGAGTTTTAGAACTTCTGCAGTGTTGATGCAAGATTCATGTCGCTTAGATGGCTTAGACAGGCCCTCATATATATAACAGCAGCTACCAATTGTGATTCAGAGGGTTACACTTCATGTTCTGTGCTCCACAGAAGACAGGAAACTTAGGGATTCTTCTTCGGTTTCTCATAATGGCCTTAAAAGAAGAAGCATTTTCAGGAATAATTCCTAGAAAATAAAATATTTCTGAATCCAGTGTTTATTGTATGACTTATGAAACCCAATTTATACTGCAAATGAAGAAAAATGTAAAGGATGCTTTTAAAGACATTAATTTAATGCCAGACAGGAGATCACAGTTGTTTTTGGTGCTATACCTGCGCAACCATGTCATTAAATTCAAATCTCTGGCATCTGTTTCTTGTTCAGCTCCAAAATGATTCATCAGAAGAACCATTTGTTCTTGTGAGCTTGTATTAAAATGTACCAGGTCTTCCTTTCTCTTCTCAAAACTGTTGAAACTAGTGACAGTGGGTAGAGAGAGAATTTCAGAAATAATTTCCAAAGCATGTAAGACTCGTTTTATTTTATACAGCATTTCAAAACAATCTTTTATTTCAGACAAGTGCATTCTTTAATGACGCCAAGAAATTGGACAATGGTTGGGTCAAGAAATATTTAAGTTACTGATTTTCCAGCTGTTGTGATCACCTATGGAGGGCATGTCCTGTGAAAGTGAACCTCACAATAATTCTTTCTCTGAGTGCTGCAGCTCCAAGACTCCCAGTGGTTTCTCCAACTTCGACCCAGGCATGTTGGCACAGAGACCATCCATCAATGTTCACTGAAGAACGATGCCCTATTCCAGTGATGTCATTCAGGGGGAACGGACCAGAACGGGCGTTCCGGATCCTAACGGGCTCCGTGGCTGGTTCCGGGTTCCCGACAAGTGCCAATCAAAAGTGAGTTCCTGTTCCTAAATCATTTGAATGACACCACTGCCCTATTCCTTATTCAACTGAGTAAGCATCTCCAGCAAGAGGCAGAAACATCAGTTGACCCTGAATGCTGACTGGCAAGCAATCCTGCCCATTCTATGATTTGTGGAGGTCTAAGGTGGGCTGGGCAAACTCTGAAGTGTGCCAACCACCCAGTGGTGTCATCCAAATGATTTAGGAACAGGTACTCACTTTTGATTGGCACTTGTCGGGGTCCGCCCACCGGAAGTGATGTCATAAGCCGGAAGTGATGTCATGATTGTTGCCATGGATGTGATCATGTTTGTAATAACTTCAGCTTGTGGTTAGTATTGATTTAACTTCTATTGCTTTGCTTTCTAGAGATGTGTATATACATATTTTGCTTCAACTGTTCCCTGGTTAAATAGCAGGGGCCAGCTTCGAGTGGGCGGGGCCAGCTCAACTTCTAGGAACCGGTACTCGCGTAGTGGTGCGTAGTGGGTGCATGACATCACTGGTGTCACCCCTCTACCTTGCCCAGAGTTCCATAAAACCCCCATGGGTTCCTATTTCAACATCAAATTGCAGTAGCACCACAAGGGATCAGACATGGCAACCCACTGAATTACACATGCACAGAGACTTGCCAGACCACTAGTCAAAGGATAACTAGTTTATTAAAATCCAGAAGTAAAAGGATTTCACAAAATGGGGAAATGGAGGTAAAGAAAAGTACAGCAAGCTGGCTTATGGGAAATGCCTGAACTTGATGGATACAGAGAAAAGCTTGACAAAATTGGATGCAGTACCTAATAATGACCCACAGAGTGTGCTGGGTAGCTGTTAAGGCGACAAACACAATCCCCTCCCTCCTCTGCACCACTGAAATGATGACATTTGGAGTGAAGTCTGGGACTGAGGAGAGCAAACAGAACAAAGTTCCTCAAACGCATTTGGGCTAGAAGTAGAGTCCTTATTGCTAGCTTACGTGTGTTGTTCCAGGAATCCAGGTCTTTGCCATTGCTGGGGATTGTGAGTGGCCACGCCTTGCAGAAATTGTAGACTAGGTTTCATAGCAGACCTGCCAGAAACACAATCCCTGTACTTGAATTGAAGTAACCCCAGAGATAACCTGACTGGAGAAGTGGAACCCACCTGGCCTCTCCTCCCCTGTCCTAGGCAGACAGGTGTGCCTGCGCAGCCGGTAGAGGCATTCAGACTTCAGCGGGAGAGGCTACACCAGCCATGAAGGACTCAAATCCACCGCAGCACATGGCTGTCGGAAATGAGGCTTTCAGACAAAGGAAAAAGGCTACGGAAGGAGCAGTTCACAGAAGAGTTGAGACTGCTGGGCCAGCCCAGCATCTTCTAGGGCAGTGTTATTCAAACTGTGGGTTGGGACCCACTTGGTGGGTCGTAACATGACATCAGGTGGGTCGCAGAAAGCTGGGAGCACCCAATAGAGACCCAACCTGGTAGCCATCAAGTCTCACCTGCTCTGTCCTCCTAACCAGCAGCAAGACAGGAGACCTGCATTATGCAGCCTGGAAACTGCCCACGTGCAGCCAAGAAGCCCCCGAGACAGAGGCTGGGTTTACTGGGCCACTTTATTGAAACGTTATACTGAGACCTGCAGCAGGGAAACTACGTCGCATTTCCTTGTAATGCCTGTACGTTGTTTCAAGAAAGCATCACCCACATCCACATCCTTGACCTGGTGGTCTACAACAGACACTGACCCACCACAATGTCACAGACACTGTTGTAACTGCGAAGTCCATGTGCCGGCCTGAAAAGGCTGGCCTTTCTTCAGAAGAAAACTGTGGCAAGTAACTGAGTGCTTGAAAGTCTCCCGCTGTTTCTTCAGGCCATCTATACCTTGCAGGAAGGGCAATCGGAAAAAAGTCCTCACCTTTGTGGATGGGAAGACTGAGAGCCACATCCTGTCCAGGTTTCCAGCCCCAAAGGAGCTGTTCCCTTGGGGGGGGGGGTGCAGCATTTGGTGGTGGTGGGGAAGTCATGGAGGCCTCCTCAAGGCAGGGAAACATTGGATTGCAGCCTAGTGGCTACAGGATGGTCCATTTTTCTCAGTCCAGCCTACCCCACAGGGTTGCTGTGAAGTTCACATGAGGAGCCCCACGTGGACTCCTGAGCAGGCAAGGAAAGGGACAAGTGCTGTGAGTAAAGAGGCTTTTTCAAGCTGGAGCCAAGCTGACCAGGTGTAGGGCCTGCCCAAAATTCAGGCTCCCTTTTCACGTGGGTTGTCTTTTGCATCCCCCCCCACTAATTCAGCCTCACTAATTGTTGCTTTCCCTAAATTTGTGTGAGAAATATTCTTGACAATGAAGGAATATATTTTAAGGACCCAAGGAATAATTCCAGAATCTACAGTTTGGTCCACAGTCCTACTCAGGCACATTTCATTGTGTCGATTTCACAGCACTCTCCTGTACTGCTATTTCCTTGCTCAGTCACTGCAGTCGAAGATGACAAGCTTCCTTTGACAGGGTTTTAATTAGTTTCCATATGTGGTCTATTTGTACCATGTGGCTCAGAGATTTTCTTTGTGTATTGGGGGGGGGGGAGGGAAGGCAATTTAAGCTGTTTCAATTATTTACCTGCATTGGTTCGAATGTTCCCCAAACAGATGGCTTCAGCACTTTTTTGTTCTGTTTAGTTATTTTTTCCCCTAGATTCCCATCATTCTGATTTGTTTAGCGGGACTATTTTTCTATCTGAGTAATTGTATTAGGCACAGAAACAAAGACAGACAAGAGGTCAACTGAAGGATTTTCTGCTGTTAAACTCAATTACAAGCAATGACTGAAATGAATTTAAAAAATGTCTTTCCTGAAGGGTGAAATGCATGCTATTCTCCGATATCTGACAAGACACTGCTTGAAGGCCTCTCCGAGATGAACTCGGCTGTGATATTCCACCCCCTCTTCAGATCCTTTCCTTTTGTGTGGATGCACTAAAAACACTGTGAAATAAAAATCACTTGCCGGAACTGTCTGATGAGTTATTTGACAGCAGCAATTCCTTAACAAGACACAATGCAAACAATGTTTTATTCAAAGTGGAAGCAACAGTAAGCAGCCAAAGGAAACAACAATAATTTGGGTGCTGCCCAGAAATTGGTAGCCAAATGTAGTAGCTACTGGTCTTCTTCACAGAGGTTTTTGCAGCCTCCAACCAGCCATGAACTGATTACCCCAAGACCCAGTGCAGCTTCCTCCCCCTCCCATTCCCTCCAATGCTTTCATACAGGAAGTGTCCAGGGGTCTGGGAAATGGCAGTCTGTATCATTTCCCATATCCCCTTTCCCATAACCCATATCCTCTCTTCATTTCCCATGTCCCCTTTTCAAAAAAAAAAACAATTCACTTGTTACTTTCCTGCCTCCTGAAAAATGCATTTCTGAATGCATTTCTGTATTCCTTTTGAAAGCATCCCAATCCTACTGAAATTCCCCTGCGCCGATGCAGCGGAGCTTGCATGGCTGGTGACTTATCTGCAGTCTGGAGACATTTGCCCCTTGCTGGTCTAGTGGAACATCCCATCCAGCCGTCACACTGATGGCTCACACTGAGAGAAGGCCGTGGTGCAGCCAGAGGGGGCAGTGCGGGAAGTAGGGCAGGAGCCACAACAGGAGGTATGGGTGGAGGTTGCACTACCCACAATAGCCTGTAGCCTGTGGTGGACTTTTCCTCCAGAAATCTGTCCAATCCCCTCTTAAAGGCATCTAGGCCAGAACATCCCTCTATCCACTTTTCCATCCCATGCATAATTTTGTATGTCTCAATCATGTCCCCCCTCAGGCGCCTTTTTTCTAGACTGAAGAGCCCCAAACGCTGCAGTCTTTCTTCATAAGGGAGGTGCCCCAGCCCCGTAATCATTTTTGTCACTCTCTTCTGCACCTTTTCCAGCTCCACTATGGCCTTTTTGAGGTGCGGTGACCAGAACTGGACACAATACTCCAGATGTGGCCTTACCATCGATTTGTACAATGGCATGTTAATACTGGCAGTTTTATTCTCAACCCCTTTTTGAATGACCCCAAGCATGGAATTGGCCTTCTTCACTGCTGCCACACACTGGGTCGATACCTTCATTGAATTGTCCACTAACACCCCACGATCTCTCTCCTGAGCTGTCACAGACAGCTCAGAACCCATTAGCATCTATGTAAATTGTTTGATTTTTTGCTCCAATATGCACTACTTTGCACTTGTCTACATTAAAACCTGATTGCTCCTTGGAAGGACAAATTCTGAAGCTGAAGCTCCAATACTCTGGCCACCTCATGAGAAGAGAGGACTCTTTAGAAAAGACCCTCCTGCTGGGAAAGATTGAAGGCAAAAGGAGAAGGGGGCGGCAGAGAATGAGATGGTTAGATAGTGTCACCGAAGCAATGAACATGAAATTGGGCGAACTCCAGAAGCTAGTGGAGGACAGGGAGGCCTGGCGTGCTGTGGTCCAGGGGGTCGCAAAGAGTCGGACACGACTTAGCGACTGAACAACAACAACAACAACAACAACAACAACAACAACAACATCAACAACAACAACAACAACAACAACATTAAAACACATCTGCCATTTTGCTGCCTATTCCCCCAGTTTGGAAAGATCCCTCTGGATCTCTTCACAATCCCTTCTGCTTTTCACTACCCGGAAAAATTTAGTGTCATCTGCAAACTTGGCCACTTGCTGCTAATGCCTGTCTCCAGGTCATTTATGAACAAGTTGAAAAGCACAGGCCCCAAGACAGATCCCTGGGGCACTCCGCTTTTCACCTCTCTCCATTGTGAAAATTGCCCATTGACCCCCCACTCTCTGTTTCCTGGCCCTCAACCAATTCTGAATCCACCAGAGGACCTGCCCTCTTATTCCCTGACTGTGAAGTTTTCCTAGCAGCTTTTGCTGAGTGTCTGTGTCAAACGCCTTCTGAAAATCTAGATGTCTAATATTGATTGGTTCACCTGCATCCACATGCCTGTTAACCTTTTCAAAGACTTCTAAAAGGTTTATGAGGCAAGACTTACCTTTACAGAAGCCATGCTGACTTTCCTTCAGCAGCGCTTGTTCTTCTATGTGCTTTAATATTTTATCTTTGGCTTTCCACCATCTTAGTGGCAGCCCCTGTGGAGAGTGTAGGTTTTCTCATCTGAGGCGGGACTCTGCCAACCTCTGTGTACCTCCACTGGCTTTGACTGGTATGGAGCCAGGGAGAGACATGCGGGAGCCCTGCCTCCAAGAAGATTGTGCCCAGCGTTCTCCTAACATGTGGGACGCTGCAGGCTTCAGTGCGCCTTCCCTGGCTCCCAGGAGAGGTGAGCTGAGACCTGCTGCCAAGTCTTCTTGACTTGGGAAGGCAATGAGGCTCCCGCTGCCAAGCTGGGCTCCTGAGGCTGCACTTGGGCTATTTTGCCTGAGCCTCAGCCCCAGATGCCGATGTCACGATGTCACAGTGCCGTGATTGTCCGGGGGTGCAATTAAGCCCCCCTACCCCCCCGGGGGGGGGGGGGTCACGACGCATGCCCTGCCCCCGGTGTGGGCAAGGCATGCCTGGTTTTGGGCCATGCTAAATGGCTTCTAGCTGAATTTCAGGCCATCCAAGATGGAGGTAGGCCAGGATAGGAGAGTAGCAAATAAATAATATGCCTGTAAAACATCTACCTGGGAAGCACAATAAATGAGCCTAACAGAGACCTCAGCTTCGGTGCTACACTATCTGATTTTCTCTTTAAACCGACGACGACTGCAGGCTACATCCACACCTGATACTCGCAGAAGAGATGCAATTTGTACATCTCTATTATCAGACTCTGTATGACCCACTCTTTATGCAGATCCTGTACTTAATTTGAATCTGTATGGCTGATTAGCAGAGACTATTACCTGGAGAAAATGAGTTGCGGGTGTTTTTTCTTCTTCTTCCAATTACCTGGCATGAATGAGATAATCAGAATCCAGGTCATTGCATATTTTTGAAAGGAACGCCAGTCAAACTTACTCCAGCATATGTCTTATCTAGCAATAAAATGGAAGTTCTTAAATGCTTCCTGAAGCTCGGTGTTCAGGGTGATCAGGGCAATGTGCTAACTAATACCAAATTTATTAACAGTTATGTCAGAACTTGCATAGAGCAGGTGCTGGGCTCTGGAATGTGGTTGGGCACTTCCCTTGTAGTAATGTGAGATCATAATTTGCTGGGTGGGTAAAATGGGCACTCATTTATTAAGATGGTCTTCCGTACCCTTTCACCGAACACACTCTCCCTATATGTCTCGGATGTCTGCGCATTGCCATGAATGCGGAACGAAACTCTCTTACGGCCCAGCCCTGCCCGTCTTTCCCGTGGGAGCAAATGTCCTCTTACCTTCAGGAGTCTTCTGTGACTGTTCCTCCACCGCGGGAGGCAGCACAGAGGCCACTGGGCCAACGGCCTTCCACCTGCAGCCCAGGCCTGCTGCGGAGGCGAGTCAGCAGGGGCTCTGAGTGCCGCAAACATGCTGCAAGTCACGTTTCTGCTGACTCAAGAGCCGGCGGTGCAGCACGAAGACGTGTGCCATATGCTGATGCCACATCCTGCAGCAGTGCTGAGCAACACAGACAGGAGTGTGTGTGTGTGTGTGTGTGTGTGTGTGTGTGTGTGTGTGTGTGTGTGCGTGCAGTGCTGGGAGGGGGTGGTGGGAGGGCAGTGGGGAGGAGGCGTTTCTGGTGGGCAGGAAGGGAGGAGGATTCAGGCCTGGGTGGGGAGGGGATCAGTGTTGGCGGTGGGTGCCTTGTCCTAACCCCACTCCCAGGCTGGACAGCATCACACGGGCTTCTCTGATGTGCACTGAGCTGAGTAGGCCCAGAGGGCTCAACAAGGAGTACGGGGGGGGATATTAGCCTTACCCTGAGGTGACCCCCAGCCTGCTTCTCTCCTGTGTTGGATACGGCCCAGACAGCACTCAGTGATGTCATGCACCCACCTCGCACCACTACGCGAGTACCGATTCCTAGAAGTTGAGCTGGCCCCTCCCACTCAAAGCTGGCCCCTTCTATTTAACCAGGGAACAGTTGAAGCAAAATAGGTATGTACACATCTCTAGAAAGCAAAGCAATAGAAGTTAAATCAACACTAACCACAAGCTGAAGTTATTACAAACATGATCCCATCCATGACAACAATCATGACATCACTTCCGGCTTATGACGTCACTTCCGGTGGGCGGACCCCGACAAGTGCCAATCAAAAGTGAGTACCTGTTCCTAAATCATTTGGATGACACCACTGACAGCACTGCTAAATGAAGACACGTAAGCACACTACGCTTAAACGCTTCCCATTTCCTTGCATTTTCAAAATTACAGCACAATCTTTCAAGCAAATCATCTGCATGCAAATCTTGGCAACTAGCCATGCTTGCCTTAAGTGCAAGCCCGCCCCCTATCCAGCCTGGGGCTGCCACGCTGCCAGGGCAAGGGGGCAAAAACTCACCTTCTTCCAGGCAACACGCAGCACCCTGGGTGGGGCTACTTGAAGCGGAACCACCCAAATTGGCAGCCCAACCGCAAGCGGCCGAATCGGGGCCAGCCAAGCCAGAGACAGGGGCTTCTGGCTCCCCCCCTCTCCCCAGGCTTGGCAAGCCACAGAACCACCATTCCCCGTCTTCCCCCGCCCCATCCTGCCCTCCCCCTGCCCCCATCGTCCTCCCGGAGTCCATGTGCTGGTCTAAGAAGGCGGCCTTACCGTCAGGCCTCTCGGCCCGGGCATTGGGGCAGCAAAGCCAGTGCAGGTCCATGCTCTGGTCTAAGCTTTAGGGTGCATTGCGACATTCAACGGCTGGCCCAAGGGAGTCGGGCAGCCTTTCCGCCAGTTGGAATTGCTCTGCCAGTTACTTCACAGTTGGGGCGCCATTCTGGTGGAGCTGGAGCTGCACAGGAAGTCCATGAATGGCAGGACGGCAGAGAGTTTGGGGGTTCAGGGTGGGCTTTGGGAACAAATTAAACCCAGGCAGAACTCTTTCTAAATTGGGAGCAAAACTAGCGTGCTTTATTCTGAGTCAATCCAAGGATAATCAGAGGTGGAGAGAGAGTCACCCATCCAAATTGGGTTCATTGCAGACGGACTTTCACGAGCGCTTCCTAGAGGATGCCTCTGAATGTGTCCAGTCAAGAAGTGTCAAGAACTCACCTGACATTGAAGAAAGCAGAAAGAAATTACCAGATATGGCCCCTCCGGTTGCACACAGTGCGCACGTCCTACGTTACAGCAGTGTATCGTTCACAAACTAAATCCACAAAGTTCCTGACTTGAGCACAGGCTGCGCAAAGCAAACGTAAATTTCTGCTCTGCTGAGCAAATGACTTATTTTGTGACTGACTTATTTAGCCCCATCCTCTGCGCTGAGCAAAGTTTTTGCTGGTTGTGCGACACGCTCGGAGCAGAGGTCAGAGCAGATAATTGGATTGATAATCAGCAGATTTACAAACTGTGTACCCAACATGGATGTTCCTTCGCATGTGGTGAACAGCAGCAGAATCCATTAACGCTTCCATTTGGCATCGGCCTGTGGCTTTGGAGCGGCTGCTGTCACTTAGAATAAGGGGCTGATGCGACTGGGATTGGCCGAAGCAAAGCCAAGCGCTGAGAGGAGAGAGAGGGAGCCTCTGAATCCAGCTCACAGCCCCGTCCCGAGCTGCCCTGGAGCAGGCGGGCCACTGGGCCACTTTGGGGGCGACTGGAGGCTCCCTGGCGCAAGGGCACATTGGCGCAAGGGAGCAAAATCGTGGGCGCCGAACCGAGGAGACCATGCAGCCTGAATCGGGGCCACAGAGCCTGGAGACAAGGCCTTGGATGGCCAAGGAGCGACTCAGGGAAGCTATTGGGAGCTCAAGCAGTTGAGTCCATCTGAGTCCGAGAAAGACAATCCAGACCCGGCCTCCGTTCTGATCTGCCCCGTCTCCCATCGTCTCTCCACACCGAAGATGGAACTCTCAGCTCCTCAGGAACTTGGACTGTACAGACTCTAATGTATTTCAGATGGTGATTTTCTGTACCATTCACGCAAAGAAGACGGGAAAGCTTGGGAGACGCTTTGGATGTTCGATACCCCAAGTCTGTCTTATTTAACAGTGTTGTGAAAGGGATTAACGAGATAACAAACCGTTGCGGGGGGATGGAGATTCACCTTGAAAAATGCCAAGGATAACCTCCCCCAGCCTATCCCCACTGACCTCCAGCAGCCGAGCCTCCCATTTTGCCACTGATCTCTGCACAAACCGTCTGGCCTTTCTACTGATGCCTGTGGTTTCCGGGCACTTCAGTATCTAGTCTATTTATTATTAATAATAATAATTATTAATAATAATTATTATTATTATTTCAAAACACATGAAACAGTAAAAAGGAAAAATTATTATTGTTATTGTTATTGTTTTTGTTATTGTTATTGTTATTGTTATATTGTTATTGTTCTTACACATCATCACAGCCTATGCTGGGCTAGTTATAGTTGTATCATCCTTGACATCACCATCAACCAGCTTTTTGGAAAGCTATTAAATAAATAGCCTTAATAAGAAGCTTCAGCAGCAACGTTTCTCAGACAACACAATGTGGCGAGTCGGACCACCTGGTTCAGCAACATCAGCTATTTTAATTATTCAAATCTCATTGCTATGAGAGCGAGGGAGAGAGAGAAACCTGCAAGTCATGTCAAATATTCATTGCTAATAGACAATCTGTAGCTACATTACAGAAGCTTAAAGAAAAATGAGACACACCTCCAGGGCGACTGTGAGTTCCACCAGGAATATTCCAGGCAGGGGTCTGTTCAATAAGGGAGGGTGCATTTTGGGGAAACCAGTCTTCGGGGGAGAGAGTTGGAGAGCTGTTGAAATATCCTGGTGATGAAGCTGTAACATTTAACCAAACACCAAAAGCAGAGCCTCACTGGGCTCTGGAGGCGGCTTTGTGAGCTCCTCCCCATGTCTCCACGCTCCTAGTGCCCCCGCCACACCCCCAGCGTCCACCGTCACTCCATTTCAAAGGGAACCGACACAGGGGAGGGTGACTGCAGGTGGCAGCTCAGGAACACTTTTGCACATGGCACCCTGGGCAAATGCCATGTCTGTCGTTGCTTGATTAACAGTTGCTAATATCTTGTTCGTATTATACTGTTGTTCTCTTCTGTCAACACATAGGCACATTTTATATATCTGATGCTAAACCTGTAACCAATATTCAGTATTCTGTGATTCACCGAATCCTCAGTCCCAGATGCAGCCTTCACATGTGGTTCTCTCCTCTGGCTGCTGCCATCGAGCCTCAGCCGGCCATCGTAAGTCAAGCCTGGTCAGGTCCTCAAGGTCGTGCTCCGTGCTTTGGCCGGCTGGCCGCCTCACACATTCCCACACTGGCTCATCAGCTCCACAGCGACTCCGTCCTGCCACGACGGCTTGTCCCAGCCTGGCATTCCGTCTCCCATCCCCAAACAAGAGCACAGATTCTCCTGCTTGGCTCCAGGCACTACCATCCACCCACATGTCCTGTCCTTGGCGTGGCTCTGCTGGGGGTGGGGGTCAGCTTTGTTTGGGCTGCAACACAGAGAACTAAAGCAATCCCGCTTGCTGTCTGAATCGGTCCCCCCACAGTTGCATTCTTCTCAGCCTCATGTTTATGTAATGCGTCATGTTTAATTATGGCCACTGGAGCTCCGACTCCCAGGGTGCCTAAGGTGGCCTTTGGAGCTGTCGCTGCTTCCATTGTCATTGGCTGAATATCAGAGCACTGGTTAATTAACTGTTACATGCAGTGACTTGGCGAGGAAAACAGCCCTTCTTCTTGCGGAGTTTTGCATCCCTTTGCTCGGCAAATCAATTGCATGCATTTGATGTGGCGATTTGCAGAGGCACAATGTTCTCTCAGATGTTCCTGAGACTTCAAATAACATCTCAATAACAAAGTCACCTTTGGCAGATTCCTTCGAACGGCATGTTTCATTTTAGCTATATATTTAAGCAACACAATGTTTTTCAAAGGTTAATGATTTTTCCTTTTTAAGGTGAGCTAAAACTATAACTCCGAGGAGATTTGGGAGAGCAAATGGAAATAAAGGAAAACTCGGAATATATTCATGGCTTGCAAATGTAAATCAGCCAGTTTTATCAGAGGCAGCCAAAGACAACCACAAAGGGTCAAGTGCTGCCGCCCACCGAATTCTGCTGCCCTCACATCAGCACGTGTGCAACCTCCATGGTGCCAGAATGACATAAGCACCAGCCCCATGCGTACCCACATGTATGCCCGCAGCCTGCACACCCCACATCAGCCATGGGGAGGGGGCCATGGCAGACCCAGGGGGATCGGGGGAGGCCAGCATTAACCCTTGCCTGCCTCCCGATTGGATTCACCCACAAGGTCTTTCAACTGCCCCTCCCCCAAAAACACAAAGTAAGGGAGCACATTCAGGGTGGAATCCAACCGAGGCCGATGGGCCAGCGCCAAATGCAATGCTGGGTTGGGGACGCAGGAGCCTCCCCGCGGCAAGGGCACGTTCGCTCCCTTGCCCTAGGAGAGGCTCCAGCCTCCCCTGGGCACTCCTCGGACCTGCGCCTGCTCAACAGCAGGTGCAGATCCGAAGGGACCGGGCGGCCTGAACTGGGGCTGCACGGCCTCCCGGACGGGCTTGGGATTCAGCCTCGTGGCCCGCCCTCCCCTCCCCCCCATCTCCCTTCTGCTGCCAATCCCCGTCCCGTCCCATCCCGAAGGCGGTTGGCGCGAGGGAGGTTTGCTGTTGGTGCTCCCAGGCGCTCTCCCGAGAGCACCAGCATGCAGGATGCCGCCAGTGATTGAGAGGTGGCAGCTCTTGAGGAAGAGGAGGAGCTAGGAAGACCCCCCCTCCTCTTCTCTAGGGGCAAAGGCTGGGCAGGCAACTGACCGGGCAATTGCTGCAGGGTGCCCGTTGGCCTGACTGTGCCCACTGTGGAGGCAGCTGCTTCGGCTGGGCTTCACCTGCCTGCTGGCCACAGACGAATGGCTTGTGGAGTTGGTGAAGTTCCCTGGTACGACTGAAATCCGACAGCTGTAAAAAAGCACCACGAGAAAATGTAAGGGAAACCATCTGTTTTCTCAGAGCTGTTCACTAAACTGTGAACTGACCTTTCTATTAAAGGCAGTAAAGCCTGAGTGATGTCAAAGGCCACCGTGTGCGAGGCAGGAAGGCGCCACCAGTCGGTTCTGCTTTCACGCAGGGAGCAGGAGGCACAACGCCCCCTCTTGTCTTTCGGACACAGATCTGGAAAAGTGGGAGCGATTTCCGTCTCCACCTGCCTGCTCTCAGTGAACCTGCTTTCTTTCAGTGAACCCAACACTAGAAAAGGGCTGTCCACAAAGAAGAAGAGGAGGAGGAGGAACTCTGCTCCAATGATGAGTTACTTTCCCCCTCCCCTTTATCCTGAAAAATCTGCTGTCGAGGGAAGCCCCCGATCGGTGCAGTGCAGGGGACTGCCGTGGGAGGGGGGATTGGAAGCAGGCGGAGGACGGCTGGGACCAGGGCTCGGTGGCCAAAGTGCTGCAAGTCACTCCCACCACCAGCCCCAGCCCAGAACCGGAGCCCCACACCCAAAGGAGGCCACCCGGAGCTGGCGGGCTCAGTGGGCAGCGGGGCTCCTTCAGGCCCACACAAACGTTTGCTGGAGCTAAGCCTCAAGCTAGGCCAAAGGGAGCTTAACAGTTCCAGACCAAGGAAGCTTCCCCAGCACTTCCAAAGCTCACCAGTAAGGCCCTGGGTGCTCCAGCACCAGGGTGCAGCTCCTGGAAGTGACTGGTGACTGTGTGATGGGCAGCTACTTCCTGGTGCTGTGCACCACTTCAAACAGTGGCAAGGGGGTCCGGAGGGCTGAAGGGCTCTCCCCAGCACTCAGCTCTCACAGGCTGGTGCTCCGCCTACCGCCACAAGCCGCCTGCTGCCGTCTGACGTGGTGCAGAGCCGTCTCCCTGCCGGGCAGCCTGCGTCCTTTTTTACTCTCCTGCAGTCGCATTTGCTTTCGTTTTAGACAGGGTTCTCTTACTCAGTGTTGACAAGTTTATATATATTTCTATGCCAATTTCCTTTCAAGCGTTTGTGAACTATTCTTGAAAACGTAATTTAGATGTGGCTGTTCAAACAGGCATAGCAAATATGCTAATGTCCTGAGCAAGGACCTTTGCATTAACAACTCACACTTTTCTTTCCTCTTATTTGCAATCACAAAATCACTCAATTATGCTTGATAGGGCTGCAAAATACCTTTCGGATCATCCGTTCCAATCTGTGTACACACAATAAAATCTTCCCCAAAGCAGTACGCGGATTCATTTTTAATCTATTCTTCACTTGGTTCTAGGGATACAATCCCACCCATCATCATTGTCTAATTGTCAACATTTTCCTAGTGAAAAGTGTGACATTCTAGCTTCCTAGTTTCAAGCTGTTCGTTTTTGTCTTTTTTTTTTGGCATTTACACCATTCTACTCACTTTACAAAATCACTCTAAAAATACTGTACTAAACGTGAACCTCAAGGCTCTAGGAAGGCACATGGCTAAAATTTTGACTGCAGAGCAGAGACACACAACTACTTTCTCTTGTGCACAAGGCTATTTCCCAGTGACCTTTACTTGATCAGCAGGACTTAAGGTTTCCAATGCAGTGTCAAAAAAGATAGAAGACTGAAACTGAGAGCGCAATCCTAATCTGGAGTTAGGCCAGCAAAGTTTGGCCAGCGCAAGGGCCACCGTAAAGCACATTTGGACCATGCTCGGAGTCAGGAAGGATGGCGCACGTCTGTGTGGGCCTCGCTGACTCGGAGAGAGAGCGGTCCAAACATACTTTACTGTGTCCCTTGTGCTGGTCAAACTTTGCTGGCCTAACTCCAGGTTAGGATTGCGCCCTGAGACTATCAGATCTTCAGCGGATGGTTGGAATCGACCTTTGAAAGCCGCATCAGCATTAACAGAAGATGCTCCTGAGCACAGCCTAACTCTGATACATAAAATTGAAACTGTAGTTTTTTTAACTTAAGATTTCTTACAATTCATGTATTATTATGCATATATTCTGTTCAAAATCCAGATCAGAGATGAAGAGGATTAATGGGGAAATTTCCTAATTTTCAACATGGATGAACAAACCCACATCTCTAGAACTAAGCTTCAAACATTATTAAAATTGAAAATTCCGATTTCAGAAACGGTTGCTTTGGTTATGAGACTGTCGCTCCCTCAGTTCCGTCTCTGGGCAGGAGCCTCATTTGCCTCGTCTTCACCCCACAGGTGGTGGGGAACTGGGCTGGCCCCATCTTGCAGTGTCCTGGTTTCAGAGACAATGGAGCAGAAGCACGTAACAGAGAGAATGGAAGGGAAAAGGAATAAAAGCAAGCAAACTGGGACTGTGGGACAGGGAGCATGCAAGCGCCTGTTTCCACAGGAAATCTGGAGATTTTGAAGAAGGTTCAGAGGGTATAGCCAAAGTCCCTCAGGGGGCAGAACAGCCATGGCCCATTTCTCCTGTGGCCCATTTCTCCTATTCATTCCTGGGGAAGGTTTGGGGAAGTTGCCGGGCTGTTGCCTGAGGCCAGAGTTTTGACCGTGTCATGTGGCGGTTAGAATATCTGCACTCCTGGCCTGAATGTTTCCAATTCAAAGTGCTGGGGGTGACTCAGAAAGCCCTTCCTGGTTTGCGTCCAGGTCCTCGAAGGACCCTCTCTTCCCACATGAGTCTGCTCTACGCGGACATCACAGATGGTGAGCCCCTGCTCACTGGGCAAGAGGCACTTTTTCCAAGTGGTGCTCCTCTTGTATTTAGCAGGGGGAGAGGCACTGTCCCTCTTCACCCCAGCACAGGGTCTTTTCTAGTGGCTGCTCCTGGGGGCCTTTTGCATTTTTTTAGATTGTGAGCCCTTTGGGACTCACTTGGGGAAGTCGATTAACTTTATTACAAATTGCCTGTAAACTGCTTTGTGAACTTTGTGTTGAAAAGCGGTATATAAATACTATTTGATTGATTGATTGATTGATTGATTGATTGATTGATTGATTGTCCTGTTGCAGATGCCATCACCACCTTTAGGCATTTGGTAGGCAGGGACCTAAGACCAGGCCTGTTCTGTGGTGGCACCACCCTGTGGAGCTCACCTCCAATTTATTTCAGGACTGCGCCCTCTGCTGGCATTTTTGAGGAGAGTCAAGCAATGGACAAAAGAAAACCGTTTTCCCCCCCCCCCAGATTGCTCTGTTGGTGCCTAGGTGTTTTTGGTCTACTGTGCTGCTGATTTCTTGTTCTGGAATTGCTGTTGCTGAACCCTACCTTAGTGCTGAACAACGCTGCCTTATTTTATCATTGTGATGGGGAGGGTTCCCCCCCCTTAAATCGTGTTATCGCTGTTGTTTTTTATAAGCTCCCCATCTGGGCTTGGAATGGCAGAACAGGCATGCTCTTAATTAGCAAATGTATTAATAAATCAACCTCTGGCTTTAGATGCATAAATCTGCACCCTGTGGCCCGGTGCCCTCTTTCCTGGAGAAGCCAGACCAGCTGCAGCCGGAACCATCCAGCTGCACCCAACCTGACTACTGCAATGACCATGTGAAGCAGCCATTGAGAATGACATCAGACACATCCGCTGCAATATAAAATGCTGCCAGCAGCTTTATTTATTTGTTATATTTTTTTTAAAAAAAACACACACACATCAAACACAGTCAGTAGAGCAAAAAGTTCCCACAAAACTCATTGACTGGTCTTGTTGGTCTGATACAGGTCTCCACCGGATAGCTGGGTATCAACCAAATATTTCTGCAGAACGTACGATGTTCCAAGCAGTGCCGTCTTTTGCAGTTCCAGGGATGTTATGGCAGGGAGCAGCAGTGTTTCCATGCAGTTTGAGAAATTTATCCATATAGTTCCCAGTGCCCCAATGACTTATTGAATGTATTATTGTTTTATTTTTATTAATTTATTAATGTTTTTGTTTTTACTTATTATGGTTACATTGTACTTTGTTGTGCTCTTGGGCCTTGGGCAAACGCCTTGGGCATTTGCTTCGGCAAGGGAAAGGCGGGGTATACGTTCTTCAAATAAAGTAAAATAAATTACTATTATTACATTAACATTATTAACATTATTAACATTTGATATTAATATTGGAGTCTGCATTTCCTAGGACCACCTTTCCTTATATCCTCCCTCATGCAGAGACGTAACTTGGGTGGAGCCTGAGGGGCACGTGCCCCTGATGCTACCCTGGGGGGGAGGGCACGACTGCACCCACGGTCCACCCAGTCATCTCCCAATTTTCCCCTGAGGGGATGGCACTGCTAGCTTCACACCCCAATCTGGCCTCCGTGGAGGGTCCCAGCCCCACAGAAGCCACAGCGGAGTGCAAGCAGCACCTTGCCATCCGGGGGAAACCAACGGTGATGTGCCAGTGTCATGTGGCATCCTGACATCACTGCCCTGGGTGCTGGAGCAAAGCATTGGGCTCTCACGCCCTTTTCCTCTCGTCTGCCTCAACATGTTTCATCTCCCCTGCCGCTGAAAGGGGAAGCCTTAAGTCACGTCGCAAACCTTTCTTGAAAACCCCTCAGTTCCAAGAGAAGGTTCCCATGTGCTGGAAACAGGAGCTCAGAGTTCACTTGGGACACAAAACACAGGTTGCACTACACAAAAAAATTAAGCCCACCCTGTGTGTTTATTGGATGCAAATCAGGAGAGCCTGTTAAACCAATATATAGATCTGTAGATCGCTGAAATGCATAGAAATGTATGGAAATGTTAAATCGCTTGCACAAATCGGGAAGTCTAACGGTTGCTTGAAACCACCCAGGCTGTAATTACTTTATAACAAGGATGTCAATAAAATGTATTCCAGCAACCATATTATATTTTTATGCAGTCATTTGTTAAACTAGCCCAGGTATCCTGCATGTTTACATTGTGTTGCTATGTCTTGGGTGGATAAAATACAGCACATTAATCACTACCACACAATGGGACTCAAGTGAAATAAAAAGCACATTTCATACCAAGTGAATTCATTCCAGTTCATTTTTCTCCAAAGAACGCGGAGGAACAAATATAGATAGCAGCTCTGTGTATGTTAGCTTGAAAATGAAAATGCGCTGAAAGGCATTAAGCAGTCAAATAAACATCTTCAGGTGCTGTCCCATGACACTGAGAAGTGTCTGGAAAATAAACCAGATAAACACAGCCAGATGCCTGTGTGGGTGTTTCGCCTTCAGCATACCTTGGAGAGCTCCATCCAGTCCCTTAATTTGTCCTCCATCCCCACTAGGTCACTCCCCACCCTTCTGCCTTCCCGTGCTGCTGGCAGCCACAAAACCGGTGCCACGGAGACCCCCACTCCCTTCCCAGGGCCAGTCCTGTGGCAGGGTCAATGCAGGCTTGCAACAGCCGCACTGCTGAAGAGGCCCACTTCCAGGCCATGGAACAGTTGTCCCCTCACATAGCGGAGACCTCTGCAACTGTCCACCACCATAGGATGCCACGTTGGAACTGCTGCATCCATTGGGGGGGGGGAGCAAAAATTATAAGACGCTGCTATTATGCACTGAGAGTTCTTGCTTGGTAGTAGAAGACAAGAGGGTCTGGACAGCATTATGGTGATCTGTGTTCATCTGGTATTTTGGTATTGAATGCACTGCTTGCTGGGCAGCGGGATTTGTGGAAGCCACGTGGGTCCTGGTGCTAAAACGTTTGAGGACCACTGGCTTATGAAGTTCCACTAGAAGATTTAGTCGAGAGGGCTAATGCCTCCATTTGCCTGAAGATAAGAGCTGAAGATCTGAAGGTCGCCAGTTCGGGACAGCCGGAAGTCTCTGTGAGCGGCAGATCTCGTTAATTGCGACTGATTAACAGCTGAGCTTCGGCTGCCTTGTGAGAGGGGGAGTTGTGCCGAAGTCAGCTGCTTCTCTGGTGGGAGCAGGGAAGCCGCTTATCAGCCAGCAAGAAGATAAACGGGTGGCCAGAAAGAAGGACTAAATCCAGAAAGATCCATCTGTATGTGTGTGGTTCTTGGAAGATAGAACGTTTCTGTAAAAATTGTAAAAACCTTTAGGTTTCAGAATAAAGTCTGCCTATGTAAACCGCCTTGAGTTATAGTCACTAGAGAAATCTGGTGACCTAAGAAAGGCGGTATATAAATCCAAGTATTATTATTATTATTATTATTATTATTATTATTATTATTATATCAGCCCTCAATAATGAGTAGACCCAGAGACTAGTTGAATTCCCTGTGTAACGTACAGCCCCATTGTAACCTTCACGCTGCATCCTACACTTGGGAGGAGGCAACTGGACCTCACCATGGGGCATTTGTCCTCTTACCCTGGGGTAAGCCCCAGGCAGCTCAGACGTGCACCTCAGAATAGCAGCCCAAATCAGGGCCACATACCCAGGAATGGGGGTTATCATCTGGATGGACGGCCAGATCCAGACTCCACCCCCTACCTGGGCCTGCCCACCTGTGGAGCCCCCCTCCCTCTGCCCTTCTCCCGCCCTGTTCCCCTGCCCTGTACTTTTGGCCAGCTCAGGATACCGAAGGGGCCATTGGGCGCTGCCTTGCTGTGCTAAACAGGATTGATCCCTTTGTTTGTTTTGGCACCACCATTTTATCCATGAAAACTGAAATGTTTACAAAGTATCTGTAAAAAAAATGCTACTTTCACCAACAGAGCTGCTTTCCCCAATCCCCACAATGGCACATAATCACTGATGGAATGGTCAAGCCTTAATGCCCCGTACACAAGTGTGTGACACCCCGCTGTCTGCACTCAGCTTTGGCCCCATGATTGCATGGACTGTTTAAGGAATAGCACTAAGAATGTTATTCCATTCTATTTTGAAATTGCAGAAATAACATGTCCGGTATGATAAACATAAATTAGCAACTCAGCAGACACATGAACAGCCACAGGATGAAAGAGAAAAAGTTAAGGCACATGAGAACAACTTGAAGCACTTGAAGCAACTGTTGAAGCAACTGTTTCAAGACATATTTTATCATACTGTTATGACTAGCCAATAAATCTATGCCACAGTTTAAACATAAATATTTCCACCTTGATTACCCCTAATACTGTATTTCTAAATACTGGATATGTCTTGGGATTGCTCAAAGTCTTCTATGTAAAAAATATTAGCTATGCACATAGCAGAAGCTGATGATTTGCAGATATTTGCAATGTGCAGTTATTTGCATTTTTTAATAAACAAATCCACACTTCGTTGGTTATCATCCCGTCCCACTGGTTGCAAGCATATATATTATAACTTCTGAGACCTTTACCTGTAATTCGGCATTTTAAGAGGTATGCATTTCCACAAAAAGACTCTTCCTCAGATTTTTATGTCAGAGTTTGATGCATGACCAGCTATTTGAAATGAGATTAATAGCCTCAAATTTTACACTCCATTTTATTTCTTGCTTATGAAAACTAAAGTCTCCTTTGGATATTATGGAGTCCGACAAATAAAATGGACATAAATGAGTTAAGAATATAATTTCACCCTTTATATTAGCAATTGAATTGGAATTAAAATCAGAAGTCAGTTTCACTGTGAAAGATTCCTACGGCCATCCATGCAGTTTCAGGCACATAGAGGGCACTGTGACATTAATGAAATAACCTTTTATACACGGAGCCAGATAAAACTCGTTAAACGTGGTGAAGAAAAGCAACAACGTGCTTTAAAAGGCTGATAATGATGGTGGTGGTACAGGGTTCAAAAAATTCTTCTCTCTCTCGAATGTGTGTTTAACTACTACTTTATTTCAGTGCTTTTGTGTATTATAGAACACCTCAAGAGCAACTCACAGCCACAGAATGGGTCCCACAGCGACAGGTGAGAAATGCGGCTTGAGTGAGAGCTAAATCTTATGCTCCCCTCATGCCCACAGCTCCAAAATGGCTACTCCTGTATCTTATAAGGCCAGGGAAGCTCCCACAGATCTCCTCAGGGTAAAGGAACAGACATTCCCTTTTCCTGTGTTGACCTACGGTGGTCTCAATAGATCTGCTCAGTTCTATGCCCACCTCCGATCAGGCACAGAACTGGAGAGACCTGCAAGGTCTCCTGGCTTGGGAGGGAATATAGGATATGGCAGCCTAGTTTGCCACCCCCTTTGCCTCCCTCCTAGGCCTGGTCCACCTCTTGGACCCCCCTCCCTCCCTCCCCAACTTCCCCCTGCCTTCTTCCCCCCATAGCAGCATAAGAAAAACCTCGCTGGGGCAGGCCAAGGGCCCCTCTAGCCCAGCTTCCTGCACCGCACAGTGGCCCAGCAGATGCCTCAAAAATCTTATTACTTAAAACAAAAAATTAAAATATAATATTACTTTTTGTGTATTGCTTATTAGGAAGTGATCTCTGCTTTTCTAGAAAAAAAAACTAGTGTAACCACTTTTGTTTTATTAAAAAAAATTAAGTACACAAACTTTCTAAATGTTGGATGAGGGAATTAGCAATATTATACTGATTTTATGCACGTAAAGTTACAAGCAGCTACACCATGAAGCATCATTTCCTCTCTTTTACTCACCACTGGTTGTCAAGGGTTGGTAAATATGCACACTCTCTGACAAGGAATTTCACCTCCTTTGGTAATGTTTGTATTCTTATTGACAGTGACTGTGCAAAGACAGGCTGACTCTGCCTCCAACCGAGGAGGAGAAGCAGGAAGCAGCAGCAGCTATTTGCTGAAAATCCAAAATCAGACAAAGAAGATGAGGAAACCAGTCTTTGGGGGTCCATATTTATGTGCTTACACACACACACACACACACACACACTAAGAGATGGAAGCTTGTTTTCCTACCCTATACAGTTCCTTTCCTCTCCTGCCCAGTTTTTCTGGCAAATAGTACACAATCCTAATTTTACTGTCCGCCTGACGTCTCCTGTTTTCAGGTCCTTGTCTTTACAAGGTACTTTACAAGACGCTTTTGGTGTCTTAAGGTTCCTCCCTGCTTTTCAGTCCATTGCCTACTCCTTTACATCATGTCCTTTCCTGGCCAGCTTCCTCCATTTATTCATTTGTTTGTAGTATTCATCTACTTTTGCATGCCAGACCTCTCCAAGTGTTGTAAACAGAGTTCCAAAGACAATACAACGGGATAGTGTAGGAGCAAACCAATGGAAAGCTAGTAAATACCTAACACAACCAGCCAGAAAGGGGTCGACCCTCTCCTTCTTCGAGCCCAATCCCCTCCCCCGATGTAGCTGCGCCAAAATGGCCTGCTCACTCTCCAGTGGAGAGAGGGAGAATCAGGAAAGGAAAGGGAAACCGTTTGCGAAGACAGCTGAAGAGACTCAATTTTGTTTGGAAAAACCCTCTGCAGTCAATGAATCAAGAGATTATTATCAGCATGGAAATTCACAGGGAGCAACATAAACATATGCATTTTATATTTGTGGTTATGAAATGATTGCACTCTAAAAATAACTGCCTTATTAGTCAGTTATGCTGGGTTCAGAATTCTCTCATGTTTAGAGACCAGGCTGTTGCATAATTTCAATTAATTTTCATTTATATAATAAAGGACCTCCAATTTGATAAAATTTTGTATCCCTTCAAAATGAATATGTCAAAGAATGCAATATAACCTCATCAGTATCAATAAGTGTGTGTGTGTGTATGACCTTTAACCATTGAACCCTAAACTTTAACCATTGTCCGGGGCATGAGAAAGGGTGGGGCAGATCCAGGAGGGGGAAGGGAAGAATGTTGCAGGAATAAAAGTGGCTTAGCCCAAGAGTCTCACCCCTCTGGGAATCATCCTGAGCTTTTCCTGGTCAGGAAAGTGAGATGGATGGATGATAAAGAACATGGTGGTGGTCGGGAGTCGCCTGCATTTCATAACGTGGCTCCATTGACACTCCTGCTGCGGCAGACATTATTCTGTTCTGGGAGAACTGTGGCTTCCTGTCTCAACACTCTCTCAACACCATCCCCATTTTTTGAAGGACAGGAGTTGCACAAAGCAGCTCTTCGCTGGAGCTAATGGATCCTGCATTGCGCGCAGAGCAGCTCCCTAAGGAAGTAGCTTATTAACTGCCAGCGTTCCCCGAAGTAGCAGCTCACTAAGTTTCTGAAATAACCCAAGGGAAAGAAAGTGATTTCATTTTCTCCAGACCTCGGGAAAGATCTAGAAGGAACGGAAAGCTGAACATTACATGCAATTAAGAAACAGACGATTTGGAGGAAAAGGAGTGGTTCAGCCTTGTGCAAATTAGTGCTAAAAGGAAATGGAGGTGGGAGAACATGAATGAACAAAAATTCACTTTGGGGGGATGCAAGGGGGCGTCCCTGTTGCTAAGGGAACAGGGCCAATTCTTTCATACTCGCCTATTACTCAGTGGAATGCTGTTCAGAAAGATGAATTTCATTTCAAATGAGAATGCAATTCTTCTGCAAATGAATAAGAAAATTTTTTATTAGCATACAAAGTACTCGCAGTTTGCCAACCATTTATGCAGAAGATTTACAGAAATCTGTCCATCACTGAGGAAAAAGATCAGCCCAGGTAGGCCAGCAAAGTTTGGCCAGCACAAGGGCGCACGTCTATGTGCTGGCCTCTCTGACACCGAGAGTGGTCCAAACACACATTATGGTGTCCCTTGTGCTGGCAAAACTTTGCTGGCCTAACTTTGCTGGCCTAACTGTGCCGGCCTAACTCCAGGTTAGGACTGCGCTCTTAGCCTATGACTTTTGAGATCACAGAAAGAAAAAGACAGCAACAAATGATCTCAAAACAAAAAAAGAGAGTGAAACAAACTAGTTACGGTGATGTATGAGGTGTACAGGCATGCCCTGTAGCCGTTGGGATTCTATTCCGGACATCTCCTGCCCTGTGGATACCTGAAACTGTGGATACTGAGGATGCCTTTGTAAAGATAGGGGAACATCAGTGGTTTTGCTACAAAAAAAGAGGTTTGTTTAATGTTCCCCTGTCTTTTTAATAGACGTTTCAGTAGCCATGATATCCGTGGATAACTGAAACCCTGGATACCGAATCCGTGGAAACCAGGGCACAGCTTTACAAAGCGGATCATTTGACTTTTCTTGGTCTAGAACTGAGACACTATCTCTGTGAAAAGAAGAAAATTTCAAGTCTTCTTGGCTGTGTAGAGAGGCTTGGAAACAGGGGCAATACTTAGATCTTATCTCAGAAGATGAAGAGGTGATTGGGGGCGCAGTCCTGACCCACTTTCCAGCCCTGGGCTAAGGGCACTGCGGCTCTGAGGAAAGGGGACAAGCACCCCCTTCCCTTGCGGAGGCCTCCGCGACTCCCCTGCAGGAGGCAGCACGGGCCCCACGGGCACAGCTGGGTCAGCGCTGGAAAGTGGGTTCGGATTGGGGCCTGAAAAGGACTTCCAGCATTCCAAAAACGGAACTATATTCCGCTTGCTCCTTTCATGTGGCAAACAGAGTGGCATGAACACTCACACATGCCCCAAACTGGCCTCTGCCTTTGAATCAGATCATGTGAATTGTGTTGGTGTCAAATCTGAATTGGAGAAGGGGGGTCTACACACAGTCCCGCTACTAGGATTCCTTTCCCATCCAGAGAAGGCCATCAGCCTGAGAGGCAGTGAAAAAGGCATGGCGGCAGGGAGAGAGAAATCGATGCGGGAACATTCACGCTCAGGTAAAAAAGAAAAAGGCCATGAATGGGGGGGGGGAGGGAAAACTTTGAGACTCGAGGGGCAAGATTTGAGTCTTTCTGAATGTGACATTATATCAGCTTGCCAGCAGCAAAATCGGCCTCTTCACACTCAGGGAACTGTCCCAGAAGATTTATCATCGATGACAAGAGAGTTGAAAAAGGAAGGCACTTCGGCCTGAAGTCTGAGCGAAAACCACCAGAATGAGGAAAAGGTTTCGAATTTCTTAAAACTGTTGGACAATAATGGTATTATTTAATGTCACTTTAACACTTAGCAATTAGATGAAAAGTTTTATAAGAGCACTCATGCAAATGAACACACACACACTTTCACCCCCCGGAATGTCTCTAAATATAAGCATTTCTGTTAAACGGCTTCCATGAAATCCTGTAATTTTTTCCCCCAAGTCATAACTTGAGCGCTCTCTGCCTTCCAAAGCAAATGCAGAGTGGCATCAGAAATCGAGAATATTTTCCTTCCAAATGGTTTAAAGCTGCCTCCGTCTTCTTCTCATCAGGGTTTTCACGTATTATACAAACAACACCTGAGCGTACCAGGCAGCCCCGTCCACCGCAGGGATGCAGCTGTGCCAACGAACCGACGGCTGAATCCCACCCGGGAGCTTTGGCCTTCAGAGCCCTCCCTGAGGGTAAGGGAACGTTTGTCCCCAGACCTGAGCTGGCGCAAGCAGATCAGACCCGGGAAGGAGGTCAGGATTCAACGGGCTCTGCTGCCACCACCTTGTTCCATCCACCCCCTGTCCTGTCCCACCCTCCCCACTGACCTTATAATGGTCTTCTCTAATGTGGTGGGACCTTTTGGGCTGTTACAATGCAGATAATAGAGAGGTTTGTCATATGTCCATGTTTACTCAGGCAATATTTCTTCAACTACACCAAAATGCAAAGATAACGCCTTCTGCGGCAAATCTGGTGAATCAGGCAAATTTGATAAATGAGTGTTGGCTGTTCTTGAGTCCAAATACGTATAGTTGTGGGTTTTATAACTGTAATTGATCTTTCTAATATGGGGGTGCCTTCTACTACTTTCAGTGTAGTCTCAAGCTGTCTGAATGAGCAGATTTTATGAAGCCCATGGCCGAGAGCCAAAGAACCATCAGACTCAGGGCCCACGTCTAACCGGCCACGGCACCATTGGATCTCATGTTCCAGTGGCGCGGCACCCTTTCCCACATCGCAAAATGCGACAAACTGGTGCAAGCAACTGCCAAAAACCCCCACAACACACACACAATTTAGGGCCCATCCAAAGTCCGTCACTGCAGGCAGTTTGCTTATACTGCCTGGTCAACTGTTGCACATGGTGCCACAGAGCTCCCTCAACACCCTTAAAGCTCCTGACCACTGGTGCTGGGGCAGCCCCATGGCAGTGCCACCCAATACGCACCCTGGAGGGAGCACCATTTGCCAGCAAGCAGTGAGTTTGCCATTTGCTAGCAATGTGGCCTTTCAGGGTGGGGTGGGAGGGTGTTCCTGGAGGGGGGAGGGGGCAGCTGAGGTAGGACCGCTGGTTACTCTAACCACCAGTCCCCAATCTCTGAGAAAGGCCACACGACCTTACTTGGAAGCCCTCACTTCTGCGCTGGCTAAAAAGCCAGCACAGAAGCGAGTAGACCTATTGCCCACCCTGCACCCTAACTGCAAGGAAAGGGGATGAATCAGTGGTGTCATCTAAATGATTTAAGAACACGTACTCACTTTTGATTGGCACGTGTCGGGACCCGCCCACCGGAAGTGACGTCATAAGCCAGAAGTGAGGTCGTGGCAGGACGTGACATGAAAAAAGCCCTTTTGGAGACCTCAGATGATTTTAAACTGACCCAACCATTGCAACAGTATTCCACAGCACCCCCAGAACATGTGAAGGAGGCCTGGCATCATGGTAAAACCCCAGAGCAACTCATTTTTCAGTGGCAAGGAAAGGAAAGGCTCCGCTCGTTGCCTGCCTGCCTGCCTGGCTCTGAGAACATGCAGGCAACTCAAACGTGCAGGAAATTCAAACGTTGCAGTGGGCGGAGTCGACGAGTGGGTGGGCGAATGGGCGGAGCCAGCTGTAATCCTAGAAACCGGTACTCGCGTACCCCCGCGTACCCCCTGCATGACATCACTGGGATGAACATCCCCTTTCCCTGTGGAGGCGCCTGTGACTGCCTCGGGATGCAGTGGGGGCTGCCTGGCTACCGGGGGCTGCTGTGCTCCCGGGTGGTCGGGCAGTTCCGGGTTGGCCTCCACCTGACAATTGCCTTCAAGGATGCATCACCAAACCCATGACCCTCAGAAGCCGCTTGGGAGGGGTGAGGATCAGGGACCTGCCACAGTGACGAGCAACTGGAAAGTTTCCTTACATGAGCAGACCTTACTTGTGTGACTCTGAATCTAGCCAGCACCTTGAATTCCAGATCAGTCCAGTCCGTTCCGTTCCACTCTCCCTGCATTTTGACCATACAGCAGACTGATGCTGTAAGTTTGTACTCCAGTGATTTAGTCCCAGTGAATTGGAGAAAGAATGTTTTATGGGGTACCAGGAGCTCCGAAAGGGGCTACTCTGGCATTAGTTTGTGCAAGGTGGCATTCCATTGTATTCTGGGAACATTAGAATGAGGAAGTGGTAAAATTATGTTTAGGGGTATAATATAAATAGCACTGCGAGCTGCTTCCCAAAAAACAGTGCACTGTCTCTAGAGGCTTTCCTTGTGTTTGAAAGATCAATGCAGCCATCTGATGTGCGCTGATCAATGCGCTTCTGCGGTGGCCACAGTCAGACAAACTTCCTGGATCATAATGTTTTATAATGCAAAGACAGACCCTGCTTGGTGCCTTTCGCAAACTCATTCATCTTCCTTTTAAATACCATTGTGAGTATACTTGGCTTGTGGAGGTAGGCAGGATGCTTTATTAGTACAGTATTAATATTGTGACCTTAATGCATCTAACCGACATAAATTCACCAGCCCCAACTACACACTTCTGGATGTGAGGTTGTAATCTGGTGTTATGTAGAAAGTGAGGGTTTTTTTTTATATTGTTGGCAAAACATCTACTTTAAGAGCAAGCAGATCAATGGGGGGCGGGAATATTTCTTTGTTTACCCAGCTTGGTTTTTCTTAGATATATACTAGATGTACAAAAGATCTTTACATCTTTAAATAGATGTAAATTACTGTTTTGAAAAATAGATTCACAGCCTATATTGACTCATAGGGCCATGAAGTAAGTTTCACTGAGTTCAATGGGGCTTACTCCCAGGAAAGCGTGTATAGGATTGCAGCCTAAGTTGGGACAAGCGCCTTTGCTTCTGAGTAAACACGTTGCAGTCGTATGCAGCATACATGACATCCCCACTGAATACCATAGATCGTGCCTGCAAGTAAGCGTGCACAGGCTTGGGCTGTAAGAAAGGGCATTCTTTTCAATTTAGTTATTATGTGGGACTAACGGCCCAATCCTGCCCAGTGTTGGTGCAGCATCAGGGCCTCTGGCCTCACTGTATCCAGCACTGGACTTGAGCGGGCAGGAGGTGTCCTTGGGAAAATTGCTGGTTGACAATTGCTGGCTTATCAAGTTTACCAGAAATTGACAAAGCGGATTAATAACTATGACCCAAGAAACCCCTTGAATGGGAGCCTTCCTGGGACCTTCATGACCCTGTTTATCTACTTGAGAGGAAGAGCTAAGACGTGAAAGACGACCCATTCCTCCTCTCTCGAGTGAGGAAAACAAAGGCAGCTTTGCGGGCGGAGTCTGGAGGGTTTGATCTTAGAGAGTCAGGCATGGTGGAGGGGGGAGAGACAGACAGACAGAGAGCTGCACCTTATGGAGAATCAATTCTTGTTTTCCATGCTTGAATTATTTGGCAATAAATCATATTATGAGTTACCCCCTGCTAGATACTTCCTTCTCTGTTATCCCTCAGGCTGAGTTTGAAATTATTCTTACCATTTCCATTTTTTATAAACATAAAGTTGGTATCCTAAAATCTAAACCATTAAAAACTACTAAGAAACCCCCTACTTTTTTTTTTAGCTCTTCAGTAATTCCAGAAGTGAGAAATAAGATTAGCCCAAATCTTATAAAGAACGGCAATCCAGGACGAGTGTAACCATTTTTACCTTCAAACCCAACATAGTTATACGCACCTAGAGTTCAAATTAGTAAGTGGAATACAGGACATGATGGGAGTTGTAGATGACGTCAAATACTGAGAGATACTTGGAGGCCAGAACATTAGGAAAATGACTTGGGGCGCAATCCTAAACTGAGTTCAGCAGGCATGAGCTAAGCCAGCAAAGTTTGGCCAGCACAAGGGACACCGTAAAGTATGTTTGGACCACTCTCTGAGTCAGAGAGGCCGGCACACAGACGTGCGCCATCCTCCCTGACTCTCCGAGAGTGGTCCAAAAACACTTTATGGTGGCCCTGGTGCTGGCCAAATTTTGCTGGCTTATGCCAGCCTAACTCCAGGCACATATCTAGGGGGGTGCATGGGGTGGCAAGAGCCATGGGCGCCATTTCCTCTCCATTTCCATGGGCACCAATTTGCTCTCAGCCCCCCCAGCACTCCAAAAGCTGCGCCCCCCAGCTGTGCCCCTCCAGCTTGCCAGCTCGTCAGAACTGCGTGGACCTTGCCTCCTTCCCTCACCCATCTTTAAAGCATCCTGAAAGCCAGCTATATAAGCTTCATGGATTGGATCCCTATCAGGTTATGGTGAGCTCAGCCTTAGCTTTTTGTAGTTGGCTGTTTCCCTTTGCTGAGTACAGTTTGAAATCCCTGTGTCTCCACTTTCAGCAATCTGAGTCAGTGTCTGAAAAAGCAAGGAATTGCCACATGTGAGCAGAGACCATCATGCAACGCTTCCAATTTGCATGGGAGATTAGCATGCACCCGCCCCCCATAGGCTTCCGAGAGAGGCTTCCATACATAGGCTTCCGAGAGAGGAGGCATGCAAACATGCAGATGAAGAGGTGGGGTCTGGTGTGTGGAATGTTCCTGGGCAGGCACATGGGAAATGGGAGGTGTTTACTGCTGCTGCAGGAGTTCAGGTAGGTTGCAAAAAGGAGCAGATGCAGTGGCCCCCCCCATTTTTTTCCTCCCACCATCTAATTCTCTCCCCAGATGCTTTGCTGCTGCCCCAAACCGCAAGGAAAGCCCCCCTCTCCTCCTTGCTCTTCCTCTCCACTCCTCCCCCCCCCCAAAATCCCATTTTCCTTCCACGTTCCTGCTGCTGTTGTTGGCTGTTGCAGCAGCCAAACTGTTGTGTTTTTTTGCACATACCACACTCTGGTTTGATTGGGTGAGTGTGCAAGAAAAACAGTGCAAGTGTGCAAGGCTGCAATCCTGTCCACACTCACCAGGCAGTAAGCCCCATTGACTCTAGTGGGACTTCCTTCTGAGTAGACATGCATAGGACTTGGCTGCAAGAGAGATTGCTGGGCTGACTGATCTGCACAGGCTACATTTATGTTTTCTTGTTGTTTTGCATACATTCTGTAAAAATTGAATAATGGGGCTTACTTCTAGGTAAGTGTGGATAGGATTGTGGCCCTAGTCACTATTCTGGGTTCTGTCTCAGCACATAATTTAAAACAGGGCTTATTAGGGATATGTGGTAGCCTGGGTGAAGCAACTTTCAGATTTTATTTTCATGTTGATATTATTTTCCCTCAATTGTAGTATTATGAGGTTGGAGCAGGCTGAATTTCATAGAAAGAGATTGATAATGTATTAATGCTTCTTAATAATATATTTGAATTTGTTATATATTGATTAATTATAGTATATACGAAGAACAGTTTCAGGACTGAGTTTGGACTCAGATTTTAGGTCTCTTCCCTAAGTTTTTCATGTTGCATGAGTGAAAAAGCCCTCTGAATAAGTCCCCCTGCCCATGTACTCAGTCTGGAATAGTCAGCATTGCAGCATTGCTGCCTGATAATGCACTGATGACTTTTGGTGGACTTTTGGTGGACTGCAGTTCCTCACTTTGTTCCGTCCAAACATGCAAAGGGCAGGAACAGTGCTGTGTAATTAAGGACGCAATCCAGGCAAAGACCTTGGGGGTTAACCCTATAATCCCTGGCTTATTTGGACAAGGGGCCACTGCTGATACCATTCCCTGTCTCCTCGGGGTATCTCCTGCCTTTTCCAATACACCTCCCTGACTCCGAGAGTGGTTCAAAATGCTTTATGGTGGCCCTGGTGCTGGCCAAACTTTGCTGTCTTAGTTTATGCCAGCCTAACTCCAGTTTAGGATTGAGCTCTGAGGCTTGCCAACATTCACTGTTGCAAAACTGTTTCTCTGCTTTTAGCAAAAAGGGTTTGCAATGGTGAATGTTGGCAACTCTCATTCTACAAGAAAATACCACAGGAAGTTCAAAATCTCGAGCTCAAAAGCAACACACACAAGGTTTCCAAAATCCATCTGACAGCTGGATATTAACCAGTTGATTGTTGACCAGCCTTGAATTTCCACATGCCCATTTACCTATATACAAAAACAGAACAAGCACTCTGAGCAGTGGTGGGATTCAAATGAATTAACAACCGGTTCTATGTCCTTCAGGGCGGCCGCTGCCTTTCTTCCCTCTCCCAACCTAAAATTAGCAACCGGTTCTGCAGAGTAGGTGAGAACTGGCTGAATCCCACCACTGCCTCTGATCCTGCAGTGACCCACCAGCAGCCTGTGGAAGCCCCGAAGCAGAGCAACTCCCCTCTCTCCCACTGCAGTCGTCTTGCAACTGGTATTCAGAGGCCTTCTGTCCATCAGGACTAGTGGCTACCCCCCCCCATATCAACATCTAAGACACTCACTTTTGAGGAGTCCTGAGCTGGGGGAGTATACAATGATTAACTATAAAAAGTCTGAATTAATTAATGCTGAGCTGAGATAAAATGGTGAATGGAGTCCAGATGATGGGCATGAAAAATGGACTAAACCCAGTATTGTCATTCAGTAACGAGCTGCCAGAATGTGAGGCGGGACTTACCGCTTGATTGACAGGCAGTCCATGACGTGTCGCTGCCTGCCCGCCCGCCGTGGGGGCTCCCTCCAGGTGGCGCGCCCCTCCGCAGCTCGCCTAGGCACCCAGCGCATCCCCCAGGCAAGCGGGCACCCCATCTGAAGCCAGGGGTGCCCGTGTGGTGGGCGGGCAGGCAGCAACGCATTACGAACGGGCAGCCAATCAGGCGGTAAGTCCCGCCTCGCGTTCCGGCAGCTCGTTTCTGAATGACAATACCGACTAACCCTTTATGCTCAGAGAGGAGGGGGGGATTATTTCCTTCATTTGAATCAAGCAAGTGCATTAGCACAGATGACATGACACTGAAACCTGAAATTCAGCATCTCCTGAATGCTCCCCCCCCCCGAGCAATTTTGTGTTTTATTGCTTTTGGTAGCAGTGGTTTGCTGCATGTAAAAATGTGTAATACTAAAGGATGAAGTACAGACCAGCAAAATATAGAGATAACTTATTGAACTAGGAATCCTAATTTCCTTTCTCATTCATGCTAGGAGAGCTGTATTCTAGAATCCTTAATGAAAATGGATAAAGAGTTCTTGATTGTAGCCGCATCTGTTAGAATGCCAAGGCAATTGCTAGCGACAAGCATTGATTATTTATTTGGGATGTGTGCATAAATGTACATGTTTATATAGCGGAGGCTACTGCCGACCACACAACATAGAAGCGCTCAATTCAGAGATTCTGGTACAACTTAATTAGGATTTGTCTAGTTTTATGTTTTTATCACTCAGTCTCCAGCCTCAGCAAGGAAGTCTGGAAACCTCATCTATGATCCAAGGGACACTAGTAGCAGCGCAATCACCTGAAATTTCAGAACGATACTTTCCAATTGAACGTTTGACAAGGTATCGAGGTTTTTTGCTGCAGTCAGTATGAAGGGAGATGTCTTGATACAGTAACTACGGTACAGATTTCATCCCTGAACATCGAAGTTCACCATATAGTTTGGCTCTTACCTGCCATTCCATCTCCACCCATGTCCATCACTCTGGCAATTCTTCTGATGCCCCCCCATTCCCTTTTGCTGTCCTTGTGTGGGGAGTTCCCTCCTTGCATCTTCCTCCCACAGTAGTAGAACTTTCCTCACAATTTGGAGGAACAGAAACCAAAACTGCAACCATGGGGGGAGGGGTTTGGAGCACTGCTGGAAGACGCGTTCCGCGAGCTGCAATACAGCGGGTGCAGGTCTGAGTAGCTCATAGGGGTGGCAGGCGCCTACCCTGGGGTAGGGGGACAAATGTGCCCTTACTTCGTAGAGGCTCCAGCCTGCTCCCAACCCACCGGCCTGCCTGATCCAGCCCAGTATAGGATTGCTCCCTTAGTGTGTCCCCCCCGTAAGAATGCCACTGGCACAGCCTACTCGCCGGGTGCCCCAAATGCTTTATGCCGCACTTGCAACACCAGCAGCTGCTACGCCAGCAGAAGGTAAGTTCAGGATTGGACAGTAAGTGTAATACAGTCACATCTGCCTTTTGACAGCCCAGCAGCAATGCAGGGACAGAGTTCCAATAGCAATGCAGAGATGCAATTCCAAGAACCTAACAAAAGACTAGTATCCAAACCTAAATGTATATTTTTTAATGTAAATTTTATATACAATTCTAAGTTTACTGGTATGGTATATATACAGTCTCTGCCTGTCGCTAATCATATAATTTAAGCCTACAGAAGTAGGCTTCCCCTTTTATGAACAATGCATTACTTGAAAATCACTTAAATTATTTCTTTTCTGGTAGGTGAAAGAGGCAGCTTAAATTTGCCGAGATTTTTGAAACTTACCAGAAAAAAACTTTGCTTCCAGTGCAATCCTGCATACAGTTAAGCAGCTTAATACTTATTGTTTCCATTGGGATTTTAGCATCTAACGGCACAAAATTGTAGCCTCCATCTCAATTTAAATTTACTGAAGTCGAAGCACAATGCTATGACTTTTTGTTTGCTATTATTCATGTTTTTGTCAAGCATTGCAGTCTCAAACGGAATGAAATTGTAGAAATGCAACAACAACAAAAATACACCAAGATTTATGACCACTGTGGTGGGCCACTGTGAGATGCAGGAAGCTGGACTAGATGGGCCTTTGGCCTGATCCAGCACAGGGGCTCTTCTTATGTTCTTGTGACCTATTTACCAGGCTGTTGAAAGTAGCTGTGCACGTTGATTGAATAAATAACAATTATCTTTTTTTAATGGGAGTGTTTAAAAGACATTAGGAGGCAATACTAATTGGCACCAAATATTGGGCTTGCTTGTGTGTGTATATAAACAGCAGCCTGTCCCCCAAACAACATATGTATACAAGTTTCTGCCCTGGCCTATGTCCAATTACTAGGGGTTGTTGTTTTGTTAAACCCTGCATAACCCCACAAAACACTGCCTTTGGGGGTTAAAATATTTGAATAAAAACAAAACACTGTATTTAAATATCTTAATTTTTCATAAATTAAAATGGATTACTTTCCCAATGAGGAATAATACTGTGGCTGCATCTGCTGACACTAGATCACCCATATCACTTAGTACACTTTTAAAGCATTTAAAATTAATAAAAATGAGAACTTGAAATGATAATCTATATATATAAAGAACGTATTTGTGTGTGTGTGTGTGTGTGTGTGTGTGTGTGTGTGTGTGTACATATATTCTGCATAGGCTCCGCAACGCCTGGAGCGACACACACCAAACTCGGCACACACATGCCTTGCGGCCTGGCAACAAACGCTGCGGGGGTCAGGCCCCCCTAGCGCCCCTGGGGGTGGGGGTACGTGGGGGGCCCCACATGAAAACAGTCGAAAATGGCTGATATAGGCATCAAATCCGTAGTTTTCGGGGTCGCCGAGACTAGCTGGAGTCCGGGTTCAGCCCCACTTGCCATGGGGGGGGGTAAGAAGGGGTACAAAACAAAATGTCCGAAATGACCAACATTACTGTCAAATCCACAGTTTTTGGGGTCACTAAGCTGATTGGTGACAGACCCAATGACATTTGTTACCCGGGCAACACTGGGTACCAAAAAGCTAGTGCAGAATAAAAACATATAACATTGCAATTTGCTATTTTAATCAAGCAAATTTGGGAAAAAATATCACCCACAAAACGCACCCCTACCAATTACTTAAATATGATTGTTGCCAGAAAGCCCCACTTTGCCAGCCCCCCCTCTCCCCCCCTTTTCATGGACTGCCATGGAACCACGGCTAAAATTGGGAATGGGAATCACGGAACAGACAGTAGCCCTTATGCCTCTAATGCAATGGTATTCAAACTTTTTCAATAGGGACCCACTTTTTAGAATGGCACTCATGTCAGGACCCACCGGAAGTGATATCATCAGCCTAGAAGTGATGTTGTGACAGGAAGTGATATCATCCTGCAGGAAGTGCTGTCATTGCAACATAATAAAATGACACTCCTGAAATGCAAATTGGCATTCTTGGGCTGCGGCAATTGTACAAGCATCCCTGACAGAAAGCAGAATTAGGACAAAATATTATCTAAAACCACTGAACAAAATTAAAAAAAAAAACCCTCACTTGAAAATTCAAACTGTGAGCACTCACAAAAGGAATATAGCAAGAGGTTCAAGAAGTTGTAAGAGTTGCAAGAGGCCTGCAGTTTCCAAGATGGCTGCTCTCAGCTTTCCACGACCCACCTGACATCAGGTTGCGACCTACCAAGTGGGTCCTGACCCACAGTTTGAATAACACTGCTCTAATGTAAAGAGCCTGATTGAACCCCCACCTGAAGCCAAATTACATGTGCCTGATTGCTTGACTGTTTTGCTCTGAGAGAATGACTGGGTGCATCTGGGAATCTCTTATCCCAGCTAAGGAGTCTTCACTGGAGAGCTGCTGCTCTTTGTTTTCACAACCAGCCTCCTAGTCCTGCCTGCTTGCCTGGCAGCCATGCTAGTTCCGCTAAAATGGAGTTCTGCAGCTCAACCTCCTGCCCAGGATCCCTCCTCCTCCTCTTCCTCCTCCTATGCTTGGCTTTCAAACAGCAGGCAGGCATCGGGTCTTGACTGCATATTTAATGAAGACTGCGAATATGTGAACGTTTGCACCTGGCCAAGTGAATGGGCATGTGCTGTAATCTCTGTAGAACTGTGACTTGAACCGCTTTGTTTGTTTGTTTACATCTCTGATACAGAAGAAGGTATGGTCTTCTGGTGATGGTCTCTTCGAGCTAAGTAATAACAGTTTCCTTCCCAAGCACATAAGGGACCCATGCAAAGCCAAACACTTGAAAGGCATTTTAAAACCCAGTATTTTACTAGTTTTACTACAGTTAGTAGAGGTTACTTCCAATTGGTTCAATCATCACCTTCAAAACATTTCATTTTTATTTTCCTAGAAGAAGCAGAAAATGAACAGAGGAAAGATTTATGTCATTGGGTGTCATAGCTGATTACCTCCAATGCAATTTTTATGACTTTATTTTAAAGTAAGCTATTTTTCATAGGGAAACAGAGTGGTGGTAGACAGGTTTAATTTTTATGAATGTGTGATGCACTGGTATGAAACAGCAAATTAAGTTGCATCGTCAAAATGGATATTTTGCTAAAGAATTCACTCAAGAGAGCACATTTCCACTCTATCTTTCGGCTACATTAGTGTAATTGTCTCCTCTTTGTCTAACATACAAAGCATAATAAAAAGTATTCAAAGGCCAGATGCAGCTGTAGCTCACTTCCATTTCTGTCTGAAACCTTATGAGACTTTTCATGGATTTGTGTAAAAGAATGATGTTGGTCTATCCAACAACAACAACACAACCAAAGACATCTGATGCCCAAAGGCAATTCTTGTGGTAAACTGTATCTCATAATTTTTTCTATGGACATCGTTTCTCTCTTTGGCAGGCAGAAAAAAAATCAACAGAAAAGAATGTTGAACAACGTTCTTGAACCAGAGAATCAGTTCATGAAAACTGTTTGACTAGGGTATGGCTCTTGTACATTCTAGTGCACAATTGATTGTGTGGTAAACAGGGGCGAGTAACAGTTGCGGATCCAGGGGGGGTGCAGGGATGGCAAGCCACATGGGTGCCGGGCGGCAGGGGGGTGCCATTGCGCGGAGTCCGGGAGCTTTTTGGCCCTCCCGCCCTCCCGTGCGCCTGGAACACTCCGAAATGGAGCTCTTCCGGGTGCAGGGAGGCATGGCGGGGAGAGGCATGGGGGCGGGGCAACGTGCCAGGGGTGCGGTTTCGTCGCCTTGCCATGGGGCGCACTCCCGGCCTGGACCGCCTCTGGCGAGTAAACAGGCCAGGTGGCTCATTCTCACTTTCCAGGGGGTCCATGCATTTGCCTTGGCAGCTTCTGAGCATGCTCTGTGGCCAATTAAAACAGCAGAGCTCCGCGTTCAGTTAAGCCAGGGTTTGAAAACACAGTCAGAAGTGCTTGGGCAGACACTCCACAGCCAGCTCCATGGGTAAATGTTGTGGTATTCCATTGATTGAGCTGGATATCGTGTTTGATGGCTTTATAAGCCCCATTTGGTGGTATTTCGTTTTTACCATCGTTCCTATCAATAGTGTGTCCTTAACTCTGGTAGCCCAACCCTATCGCTTCCCTCCCAGGTCAATGCCGTGGTGCCACAATGACGAGCCCTGCGTCTCGGGATGGGGGAAATCCGGTTGGGGAAAAATTGTCCCCTTGCCCGGAGGTAAACCGCTGCAGCACAAATAGGTCTGCTTGGCCTGCAACCACTAATTTGACCCAGGCCGCAAGACTGGGCCTGGGAAGGTGGGGTATTTTAATTCTTATTTAAGAAAATAAATCATCACTAGACTGAGCCTTGTGTTCTTACATAAGAACAAAACGGGTGAAAGGGAATCGTGGGTTCTGTGAGGGTGCAATCCTAAACTGGAGCTAGGCCGGCACAGCTAGGCCAGCAAAGATTGGCCGGCACCAGGACCGCCGTAAAGTATGTTTGGACCACTCTCGGAGTCAGAGAGGCCGGCACACTGACATGCACCATCCTCCCTGACTCTGAAAATGGTCCAAATGTGCTTTACGGTGGCCCTTATACCAGCCAAACTTTGCTGGCCTAAACTGTGCCGGCCTAACTCCAAGTTAGAATTGCGCTCTGAGTCTTTGACTATCAGATGCACCAGTGAAAACAGGGACATGTGCACACAAGCAATATCTCCACAGATTGCTGAGCATGTGGGTTACCCATGACTTCTTGCAGAAAAGTGCTTTCCTGTGCAAGAGTTTCATCACACGTGAAGAGGTCTTAACTGCAGCCCCCCCAAAGGGGGAAAGTCCCACAAAGTTTGTCTGATCTGTAGCTAGTTATTATGCCTCTCACACATTGCTCCTGATTGTCAGAGTAGACGCAGAGCTCCACATTTCTCACTGCCACGCCAATGCTTTGTGAAATGACATGGAATCCGCTCTGACAGAAAGCCATCCGCCAGCGGTCACTTATTTCTAAGACATCATTCTGTAGCTTTCAAATGGACTGAAGAGTTTCCATCACATTAATTAGATGAGATTTTTTTTTCTGGATTCCACTATGTTGAATCAGTGTGCTGACTCAGAAATGTTCGCAGAACACTGAATTACTGGAATAGTATTAAAAATAATAAGAAGGAAGAAGCTTAGCTTAAATGAGAGAGAAATTTTGAGACAGGGAAGGTTGAAAATTAGACTATTAAAATAATGAAAACCTCACATCTCCTGAAGAAATGTGCAGACATTAAACTGCTGAGCAATTTCCAAGGCCTTGCTAATAGGATGTGAATGAAAAATGTTTCTCTTGTGAAGACTTTTAACTTGCTGTCCTTCTTGTGTTACATATAAATGAGTAAGGAGTTTCTACCCACTAAAAACCAATTACAGAGGAATGTTCGTTCCATGCAGCAAGTTTGTAAGGTGAAAACACTTAACCTGGAGAGGAAATCTGTTTTATTATCATCAAAGAAAGAGTATTAATTTCCTTGCCAAAAGGGCACAATTTTATTGGCTAGCACTAGTTTCTCATTGTCCCTTTAATAACAGGTGTAGAAGGTGCCTACCAGGTATCCCGATAACCCACATGTGTGTGTTTGTGTGTGTGTGTGTGTGTGTGTGTGTGTGTGTGTGTGTATTATAAGATACAATCACAAGTATTTTTGTCCTGAAAAAACACGCTGATATTTCCATTCAGCTCTGCGCTAATGCAGTTGCCGTCTTCCTGGAACATTAATCAACCCCCAGACGAAATGGAAATTGATATGACCCTGAAACAGGGCCCTGCAGTACTGAAAAATAAGTGTGAAAAAAGACAGCCTCTTCCATGTATTTCTAGACGTTGTTGAGGATTGTACTAACATAGCGAAGTGCCAGTGTCTTGGCTATTCCCTTCAGCAGACAGCTGAGAGATGAATTTGAGCTGACACAAAGGGAGAGAATGTTGTCCCCAAATGGTTCTGTCGGAGCCTCAGAATCAGATCCAACCAGCAGTGATGCTGAGGAACATAAGAACATAAGAAGAGCCATGCTGGATCAGGCCAAGGGCCCATCTAGTCCAGCTTCCTGAATCTCACAGCGGCCCACCCCAGGTGCCCCAGGGAGGCAGGAGACAACAAGATGCTTGCATCCTGTTGCCACTCCCTTACACCCGGTACCTGTGGCCCACCACCTTTGTAAGGAGGTTGCACAATCCATCATTGCCTATAGCCCACAATGGATCTTTCCTCCAGAAATCGGTCTAATCCTCTCTTAAAGACATCAAGACCAGATGCCATCACCACCTCCTGTGGCAAGGAGTTCCACAGATTAACTACCCGCTGGGTAAAAAAGTACTTCCTTTTATCTGTTTTAACTCTCCCAACCCTCAGTTTTAGCGGATGCCCCCTGGTTCTGGTGTTGTGAGAGAGGGAAAAGAACATCCCTCTATCAACTCTATCCCTTCCATGCATAATTTTGTATGTCTCAATCATGTCCCCCCTCAGGCGCCTTTTTTCTAGACTGAAGAGCCCCAAACGCTGCAGTCTTTCTTCATAAGGGAGGTGCCCCAGCCCCGTAATCATTTTTGTCGCTCTCTTCTGCACCTTTTCCAACTCCACTATGTCCTTTTGAGATGCGGCGACCAGAACTGGACACAATATTCCAGGTGTGGCCTTACCATTGCTTTGTACAATGGCATGATAATATTGGCTGTTTTATTCTCAACCCCTTTTTTAATTACCCCGAGCATGGAATTGGCTTTCTTAATTGCTGCCGCACACTGGCTCGATACCTTCATGGAATTGTCCACCAGCACCCCAAGATCTCTCTCCTGAGCTGTCACAGACAGCTCAGAACCCATTAGCCTATAGGTGAAGTTTTGGTTTTTGGCCCCAATGTGCATCACTTTACATTTGTTTACGTTGAAACGCATCTGCCATTTGGCTGCCCATTCCCCCAACTTGGAGAGATCCTTCTGGAGCTCTTCACAATCCTCTCTGGTTTTCACCACCCGGAAAAGTTTTGTGTCATCTGCAAACTTGGCCACCTCGCTGCTTATCCCTGTCTCTAAGTCATTTATGAATAAGTTGAAAAGCACGGGCCCCAAGACAGATCCCTGGGGCACTCCACCTTTCACCTCTCTCCATTGTGAAAATTGCCCATTGACCCCCACTCTCTGTTTCCTGGCCCTCAACCAATTCTGGATCCATAAGAGGACCTGCCCTCTTATTCCCTGACTGTGAAGTTTCTTCAGCAGCCTTTGGTGGGGGACCGTGTCAAACGCCTTCTGAAAATCCAGGTATATGATATCCACAGGTTCACCCACATCCACGTGCCTGTTGACCTTTTCAAAGAATTCCAAAAGGTTTGTGAGGCAAGACTTACCCTTACAGAAGCCATGCTGACTTTCTTTTAGCAGTACTTGTTCCTCTATGTGTTTTAGGATTTTATCTTTGATAAGGCTTTCCACCATCTTACCCGGAACAGACGTTAGGCTGACCGGCCTGTAGTTTCCAGGGTCCCCCCTTCTCCCTTTTTTAAAGATTGGCGTGACATTGGCTATCCTCCAATCCTCTGGCACCGTGGCCGTTTGAAGGGACAAGTTGCATACTCTAGTTAAGAGGTCAGCAACTTCGTTCTTTAGTTCCTTAATAACTCTTGCATGTATACCATCTGGGCCTGGTGACTTATTTATATGTAGTTTATCAATTTGATCTAAAACATCTTCCTTATTCACCATTATCTGCTTTAATTCCTTAGTTAGGAAGGGCTGTTCGGGCTGTGGTATCTGCCCAAGTTCTTCTGCTGTGAAGACGGACGCAAAGAATTCATTTAATTTCTCTGCAATCTCCAAGTCCCCTTTTATCTCATCTTTCCCTCCCTCACCATCCAGCAGGCCAACCGCCTCTCTGGCAGGTTTCCTGCTTCTAACATATTTGAAGAAGCTTTTATTATTCCCCTTTATGTTGCTAGCCATGCGTTCCTCAAACGCTTTCTTGGCCTCCCGTATCACCTTCTTACTTGTCTTTTGCCAGAGTTTATGTTCCTTTTTATTCTCCTCACTGGGGCAAGACTTCCATTGACGGAAAGAAGCTTCCTTGCTCTTTACAGCTTCTCTAACTTCATTTGTCAGCCATGCAGGTACCCTCCTGGACCTTGTTGAACCCTTCTTTCTTTGCGGTATACACTCCCGCTGGGCGTCTACTACTGTCACTTTAAACAGCCTCCACGCAGCCTGGAGGGATTGGACTCTTTTTACCTTCCCTTTCAATTTCTTCCTAACTAGCCTCCTCATCTGAGGGAAATCTGCCCTTCGAAAGTCCAGGGTTCTTGTGTCAGATTTGCTCTGCACTCTTTCCTGGACATGCATGGCAAAACCAATCGCAGCATGGTCACTGTTCCCCAATGGCTCAGTAACACATACATCCCTCACTAAGTCCCGAGTGCCACACAATATTAAATCCAGAGTCGCCTGTCCTCTGGTCGGCTCCATGACTAGCTGCTCTAAGGCACAGTCATTCAACACATCAAGGAATCCGGTCTCTCTTTCTTGACCAGAGCAGCAATCCGTAGGGATGAGGAGTTCCGAACCGGACGCCACTCGGCTCCTGTCGGCTTTCCCCCAGGGATCAGTTTAAAAGCTGCTCTGCCACCTTTTTAATATTAAGCGCCAGCAGCCTGGTTCCATTTTGGTTCAAGTGAAGCCCGTCCCTCTTGTACAGGCCTGGCTTGTCCCAGAATGTTCCCCAGTGCCTAACGAATCTAAACCCTTCCTCCCGACACCACCGTCTCATCCACGCATTGAGACCCCTGAGCTCCGCCTGCCTAGCTGGCCCTGCACGTGGAACTGGTAGCACTTCTGAGAACGCCACCTTGGGGGTCCTGGCCTTCAGCGTCCTGCCTAGCAGCCTAAATTTGGCTTCCAGGACCTCCCGGCTACATTTCCCCACATCGTTGGTGCCAACATGCACCACGACCGCTACCTCCTCCCCAGCACTCCCTACCAGCCTATCTAGACGAGACGTGATGTCCGCAACCTTCGCACCAGGCAGGCAAGTCACCGTGCGGTCCTCACATCCGTCACAGACCCCTCTCTCTATATTCCTAACTATAGAATCGCCCACAACAAGGAGACCACGACCCCCCTCCCGCCGAGGAGCATCCTTAGTGCGACTGGATGCGGGCTCATCACTGGAAGAAGGGGCCCCCGCTGGGGGATCGATTCCCTCTACTCCAGGCTGATGTCCTCCAGCCCTGAGACTCCTTTCCCCAGCAGCTGAGGAGCTGCCTGGCTGAGAATGGGACGAAGCCTGCAAGTCCCCGGAAGTCTCACCATGAACCCTCACTACCTGTCTATGCTTCTCCAGGTTGGCAACCAAGGCCTCTAGGGAGCAGACGCGTTCCCTGAGTGCCTGGAGCTCCTTGCACCGAGGACACACCCACGACTTATGCCCCAGAGGCATATAGTCATACATGTGGCACTCTGTACAAAACACTGGATAGCCCCCACCCAACTGCTGGCTGTCTGGCTCCATCTCTGTATTTATTAAGGGATGAACTGCCCTGCTTCTCAGAGAAAGGGCAGGGTCTGGGGCCCTGGCTTCCTCGCGCTGCTGCTTAACTCGCACAGATGCGTGACGCGCTTTTACCTGGCACTTGGTCGCGGACGAGGCACTTCGTCGCAGGACAGCACTCGCTGCTCGTGTCCACTCGCTTGGAACTGCTCTGGAAAATCGAGGGTAACTCCGTATGGAACATCAGGGGTGCATCTGAAGTTTCAGGGTGTATGATTGAATCCAAATCTGGTGTCAGAATGAACCCTTCTCCCCATTGTCTGTAATCAACCCTTGGACTATGTCTTTGATGCTTGAAAATGCAGATGAGTATAAGAACATAAGGACATAAGAAGAGCCCTCCTGGGTTTAGTCCAGCTTCCTGCATCTCACAGTGGCCCACCAGGTGCCTCAGGGAGCACATGAGACAACAAGATACCTACATCCAGCTGCCACTGTCCCGCATCTGGCATTCTGACACAAAATTCTGAGGTAAATAAAAGAGAATTTGCTATCCTGTCTGTGGGGAGGAAGCTATAATAACTTGCAACCCAATCTGGATCTTAAGAACATAAGAAGAGCCCTGCTGGATCAGGCCAAAGGCCCATCTAGTCCAGCTTCCTGTATCTCACAGTGGCCTCAAGACAGCGCACAAGACAACAAGATGCTTGCATCCTGTTGCCACTCCTTTGCACCTGGAATTCTGAGGTAGCCTACTACTAATGTAAGGAGGTTGCACCACCCATCATGGCCTGTAGCCACAATGGACTTTTACTCCAGAAATCTGTCCAATCCCCCTTTAAAGGCACCTAGATCAGATGCTATCACCACCTCCTGTGGCAAGGAGTTCCACAAATTAATAATCCAATGGGCAAAAAAGTATTTCCTTTTATCTGTTCTCACTCACAATGCAGGAACACACACACACACACACACACACACACACACACACACACACACACACCACACACACACAAATGCAATTCTTTTTTTGAAAATCAGATTCAAAAAAGATATTTGCAATTTGCAACCAGTTACCATTTAAAATGAAGCCTTCACACATCACTAGCCCTGAAAGCTGGAATTTGACATTCTCTGCATGGTGAATTTTGAAATAAGAGCATTGGGTAGAGTTAGCTTATGAATGGCATATTGTCAATTAAACTGCAAATCCACTGTACAGAGATGAACACTGTATTTCACCAATATTACATCTTGTTCCTGTAAGTGCTAGTAAAAATTTGTCATTGGTGTCAGTAATTACTTCTTATAATAGTCACTTGTCTCAAACAAAATATTAACATGTTCCAGCATGTTCTCTCCAAAAGAACACAGCATTAAAAGAGTTTAGCAATCCATCGGTGGTGGGAAAAACACACATGATAATACGTTTGTAACTGATATCAGAGACAAGTGATGGCTTTTCTCTGAATAACTCGGACACTTCCAAACTTGCTCGTTCAGCTGGAGCCCGTGTCCACTCCTTCAGGAGTTTCCTGGCTGCTGAAACCAACTCCTGCAGGGTTGCCACGGGACACCTCAGCACAGAAGCCAGGAATCAGTGCCGGCTGCAATAGTAAATGTTTGCGCCAACCACTGTTAGGTGTAGCCAGTGGTGGGATTCAGGGGGTTCGCCTAGGTTCTATAGAACCGGATGTTAAATTGCCGGGCCCCGCCCACTCGCTTACCTTGGCTGGCTTCGGGTTTTTTTTGCTCCGGCTATGACGTCATAGAACCGGTTGTTAATTTATTTGAATCCCACCACTGGGTGTAGCCAAAGCTGAAAGAGACCTTCCCAGCTGCTCAGTGCTGGTTGTTTAGGGCACGATCCGAAGCTGGGCTGGGACAGGCCAGCCTGCCCTGTATCCGGCGCAGCCTGGGAGGCCCCTGGAGCTTGGGAGGCCGTGCAGCTCGGGTGCCCTTGCCCCGGGGAGGCTCCAGCCTTCCCTAGGGGTTCCTCAGATCTGCACCCACGAAAGAGTGGGCACAGGTCCAAAGGGCTGCGGGACCCGGGGACGGGGCCTTGGAGGCAGCCTAATGCCGCGCCCCAACCCCAACCCCTCCCCGGCTGGAAGGCACACCGGCCCACCCCTGCCCAGTTCCTCCCTCCCACCTGCCCTCCCTTCCCCCAGAAGTGCCCTTGCGCCCGCCACGTTCAGCTCTCTGCAGGGGCTCTGGGGCCAGCGCTGCTCCCAGTGTCGGCCCGAGTGCTCCAGCGCCAGTGCGGGGATGCCAGTCGGGGCTCCCACGTTGGTGCTGGTGACGTTGTCGCATCTGCACTACGTCCGAGATGGGATTGCGCCCCTCACGTCCGACACCGACAGCTGCCTTTTTCCCAGTAACTTAAATCATTTCTTTGCACTTATGTGGACTATTTGCAGCACACCGATGTGCCGAAGATCACAAAATCACCTGCTAAAATGACCTTTGGGGCCCAATCCTATGCTCCTCTGGCACCGTGTGCGCGATACAGCAACGCCAAAACGGCCACCACTGTATCCTGTGGGGGCCAGAGAAGCAACCAGAGGTTTTCTTGGGGTTAGGGAACACGGGAGGTTCGCTCACCCATGTAGAGCCCCAGTGGCCCTGACTGGTCTATTCCAGCAACCCATCAGGTGTAGTGCATGAAATGAGATCCTCAGCAGGCAGGTCTGGATGCATGTGGGTTCAGGAAGAAAAATAGTAGTAGTAGTAGTAGTAGTAGTAGTAGTAGTAGTACATATTCCTAATCACAACAAATGCAGTTCACAATGCAGGTTAGATAGATAGATAGATAGATAGATAGATAGATAGATAGATAGATAG
>JAJKFI010000151.1:578319-647112 GCA_029204185.1 Lerista edwardsae | reverse complement strand
TAGATAGATAGATAGATAGATAGATAGATAGATAGATAGATAGATAGATAGATAGATAGATAGATAGATAGATAGATAGATAGATAGATAGATAGATAGTGACTCCCAGTCCCCAGAGGGCTCAGAGTCTGAAAAAGATGTGAAAGAAACACCAAGAACTGAAAAGATGTCATGCTGGGGGAAGATGGACAGGGCTGGGCTGCCTCCTCTCCTTTTCTGTCTAGACAGGTAGGATGGGTAATGAGACAACTTGACAGAAATCAGGTTTCAATTCCTGTGAAGACCAAAGAGCCTGAGGACACAGTCCTAACTTGGAGTTACTGTAGGTCAGCAAAGTTTGGCCGGCACAAGGGCCACCATATGTTTTCCAAATAGCTCCACATTTGGACCACTCTCGGACGTGCGCCATCCCCCCTGACTCTGAGAGTGGTCCAAACATACCTGACGGTGTCTCTTGTGCCGGCCAAACTTTGCTGGCCTAACTGTGCCGGCCTCCCTCCAGGTTAGGATTGCGCCCTGAGAGAGCTGAGGTTGTGCCACGTCCTCAGGGACTGTAAGTCTGGGTCAACGTGGCGCCATGCGCATTGCGGCAGCCCTGTGACCTGCATCCTCAAACTGATCTCTGAGCCCAGTTTATAATTACAACATGACACAAGTTGAAGGGGCCATCTGGGAAAGGCACCACAAGCATTAATTATAAGATGGTTCCCCTTTCCTTGTTCTTTGAAAAGCATTTAATTAGTGCTGCCTATTCTGAAAAGACTACAGTTAATGGTTTAAATATATGCAAACTTCCGTTCAGAACTGAAATGATTCCTTGCAACTTTCCATGGTAAGGTATGCTACTTCTGTTCAGCAAAGATACTAAAAACAAAAGAGAGAGAAATGTCTAGAATTGCTCATTCTGATCATGACAAGCTTTGATGGCCTCCCCGGATAAAGGAAGCGAACCTGCTCTCATTCCAAAGGCCTGCCCTTGTGCGCTCCCTTTTATCTTCTTCATTAAGAGACCAGCATTTAAAACTGTCCTGTTGCCTGTTAGCAGAAAAGGGGAGCTGAACATCAACAGGCATTGCAAATGTTCTGTTTACACAGATTTCCAGCAATAGTTCAGCTTTCCCAATATTTGGAAGCAAACGTTATCCCCCTCCCTTTTTTCGCTGCTACAGTCTAACTTACGGAAGAAGGACTGAGCATCTGCGGCCGGCCCAGGGTCAGAATTCCTGGTGGTTGGCCAGCTCCCTCCCAGCCTGCCCCCCCTCTGCCCTGTTGGACACACAACTGAAAGGGGAAAAGCCTCAGCAGAAAGGACTGCATCGGCTGCCCAGGTGATCAGGCCAGACAGAGGGGGTTCATCTGGGCAAAAAACACCAAAACCCTCTCAGGACAATATAGAACCTCAGGAGTTTCCATCAAAACCGCTCTCATGGGAGCATCTGCAGAGCAAGGAGATGTGGCCGTCCACCATACCTCTTGCATCAGGAACCAGCAGTGGTTGGCCCAACCGCCCGGCCTTGCATGCTGAAATGGAGCGTGGCAGGGGGACAGTGCCAAGGGGGTGGGGAGCTGGCATTGGGGGCAGTGAGTGTCTACCTGGCCTGGGTGGAGCCTCAGCTGGGTCCACCACTGGCTTTGTTGTGTGATGGAAGAATCCCCCCAAGCTGATTTAGGGAAGGATCACTAGAATTATTTGGAAAGCTATTTAAAAAAAAAAAAAAAACCATCCCCCTCCCTTGAGCTCTGACACTAAATGCTGGTCCATCATACTGTTTTTCAATACACTTGCATTTGCTTTTGTCCAAATCTGTTCAGAAACTGCTACGCACAAACAGAGCTAAGCAAACACCACCAAAGCAGGGTTTTGAAAGTCTCCCGTTAACTATGGATACAACCCAGGAAGAGCTCCAGAGCCATTGTAAGAAGATCGCTGCAATCCCTGAGCTTATTTTACTGAGTTAAGTATTCCCCAGCCTGATCAGCTTGTAGCGTTTGCAGAAACTTGTTATGGATTCACCATTAGATTTCCCCATTGACTATATTAGAACACATCGCGTTTAGCACACGGAGGCTTCTGGGAAGAAAGATTTGTTTAGCATCACGATACACTAAAGATTGAGAAAATACAGACCAGGGGAACAGCCAAGAGCAAAGGCACGAAACGAGTTGCAAGTGTGAACGTGTGATTGGGTTGGAGAGTTGCTGCCTCTCTCTCTAGCGCAGCTCCTGGAACCGGCCCTGCAGAAATGCTGAAGATGACGTGGTTTGGTTTGGTTTTGGTCATGGAAACCATGTGATGGGAACTGTATAATTTCTGAATGTTCAATTCACGAGAGCCGGGTTAGCAGCCCTCCAACAGGCCAGAGATTGCCCTCACAGGTGTGGTACTGCCTACACATTAAATGTTTATAACTGAAATCCACCTCAACCAATGTGCCCAGAGAGTACATCAATGCCATTAAATAAAAACCTCACCACTAGTGTTTGCATACTACCTACCCTCCATAGTGCATATTTATAGGCACAGAGTGCCTACGCCGTTCACCACTGTACAGAATTTGGGCAGATGCAGCTTTGGAAGCCCTTCCACAATGAGCAGCACCTGTCCAAATTCCCTCTTCTATACAGTGGTTAAAGGGAGAGGCACTCTGCTCCAGTTTGCATCTGGTAACCTATGCATATTGCATATTGGGACAAAGATACAGCTTTAAAAAAAAAAATAAGCAGGGCATCCCGGTTGATACTTATCCCCTTGAATACAATGGAGCTTACTTCTGAGTAGCCCTGCATAGCATTGTGCTATCAGTCTCGTGGGCTGCCCACTCCTAAAGTGCACTGGCACAGCCAGGCCAAATGGCTTGTGCCGTCTCTAGCGCAAGGTGGGCACTGACTGGAGGGCAAGGGGATAATCGCTGGTGCAAATCTGAGTGGCCACGTAAGGCTGCTTGGGCCAGGGACACATGGGGGGGGATTTAGCCTGTGCTGCCACAGCTGGTTCCACCCCACTCCCAAGACGAATCTGCCTCCTGGTCTGCTCCCAGCCCAAAACTGCCTCCTGGTCTGCTCCCAACTCCCACCCCCCTCTCCCCATGCTGGGCTGGGCTGGCACCAACGTATCCAGTCGGGCCCTGACAGTGGCGGTCCGGGCCGGGAGCGCACCCCATGGCAGGCGCTGAACACGCGCCCCCCCCCATGTTGCCCCACTCCCGCGCGTCACGCAGACACGCCTCCCTTACCCCGAAAACGCTCTATTTCGGAGTGTAAGGGAGGTGTGGGCGGGCCAGAAACTGCACGGTCTCTCCCGGACTGCGCACAATGGCGCCCCACCGCTGCCCCATGCCCCATGGCTCGTGCCATGGGGTGCTACAGGTAAGATACGCACCTGGGCCCTGAATCTCACACAGGCCTCTGCACCGGCCCAGCCAGCTCTAGAACAGCCACGCCCCTGGGCTGGTGCCAACGCCAGCACTCTGGATTATGCTCCCAGAATGCTTTGCTTTTCACCAAATCCTGCATCCTGACCAGCCGGTCACACAATCAGCTCCCGAGCTAGGTGGCTGCATCTTCCAAATTAGGCATAGCGCAAAGGATTGTGGGCCGGAGTTAGAAGGAACAGCCCTGCATTGCAGGAGACGACTCTGAACCTCCCGGAGCTGCTCTGCGCATCTCAAATCCAAGTTTTTGAACTAGTGAATATCAACTGTCATCTTTATATTCAACACTGATATGTCGAGCGGAAATTTATTCTTTCTATTTCCTAGAGTCCCTTGGCAGGATTTTCCTTTGTTTTCCAAAGAAATTAAGAACTTCAGCTCTCATTGCCTTTTCTTGATAGAGATGCCAGGAGGAATCTCTACATCTTGGAGGCTAACACAAAATCAATCCGTGTGATTATGCAATTTAGCTGCTTTTGTGGTGCTAATTTATCTACTAGCATCTGTAAATTACTTTATTATAAAAAATTCAAAGGCTTTACTGAAAGCCAAATTGGGCCTGGTAGCAACACAAAAACATTATCAACAAGGGAAATCTTGAAAAGCGCCAGCAGACAACAAAACATCCAGTGATGTGTAGAAAGACAAAAAAATGTGATATAAATTCTTCAAGTGCTGACTTTTGTTGCTTTAGTTGCGATCTGAGCAAAAGTGCACTGCTGGTGGGTTTGCCAAGTTGTCCGATGGGGAGCCAATTTACGTTTTTCTTTTACCTTTTGTTTTTGAGTGCTTTTTACTTAAAACTTGTGTCTGCTGAAAAATCACTGTGGCCCAATTAAATGGGAAGATGAGGAACTCTGATGAGCCCAGGCAAAAGCACGCTTCTGTAAAGACAATTGAAGGTTAACGTTTATCTGAGCTTTTAAATGAGGGCCAGTGAACTTAATGCAAAACCAGAAAAAAAAAGCAGCTGTACAAACATACAAGCATACTCACATACAAAAAATACACAACACACAACCTCATTCTGGTGTCTTCCTTGGGGGTGGTGCAAGGGTAGTAGGCTACCTTAGAATGCCAGGTGCAGGGGAGTGGCAACAGGATGCAGGCATCTTGCTGTCTCGTGTGCTCCCTGAGGCACCTGGTGGGCCGCTGTGAGATACAGGATGCTGGACTAGAGGGGCCTTTGGCCTGATCCAGCAGGGCTCTTCTTATGTTCTTATGTTTTAACAGCATTGATGTAATGGAAAGTGTGGATGGTTACCCCCAAGAAGATAGGGAATGGTATCAGCAGTGGCCCCTTGTCTATGTCAGCCAGGAATTACGGGGTTAACCCAGTGGGGGGATTCAAATAAATTAACAACCGGTTCTATGACATCATAGCCGGAGCCAAAAAAACCCAAAGCCAGCCGAGGTAAGCGAGTGGGCAGGGCCCAGCGATTTAACAACCGGTTCTATAGAACCTGGGCGAACCCCCTGAATCCCACCACTGGGTTAACCCCAGAGCCTTTGCAGGCAACCAGTTCACAGCTGCAGCCTAGTTGGATGATGAGGACCTGGGGAATAGAGGAGGAAGCTTGATGGTTACACAGGTGTGGGTGTAGAGAGAGGGCTGTGGAGAGAAGATGGGGGAGGGGCTTGCTTGTGGTGGCTGTTATTGTAGTTGGAACTAAGGTTGCTATTGGAGACTGTGCGGTATTATGGCGTGGCTGCCACGTCCCTGGAGCCACTGACTGGAGGAGGAAGGAGACCGGTGTGGCTGAGCAGCAAGCTGGCTGCGTTTTGCCTTCTCATGGCGGGTGGGCTTTAGTGGTGCCTTGTGTATTTTGATTATAGGAGAGATGCTAATCAGCCTATTGCATGCATAAGATTGCAGAGAGGGAATTTGGCAATATTAAGGAATGGGATACCCACAGAATTAGGAATATAAAATTGCAACATGACACATCAATTGCAATTGACTCATACATAGTGTAGGTATGTGCTGCTTGCCAGTGGTGATCTATTCGGGAAATCCTGCCATTAGGTGTGTCGGGTTTTGCCCGGACAACCACCTGTGGCCAGCGGGCCAGGCCCCCAGATTGCCTTGCACCAGTCCTTTATTCCCCCCCCCCCGCCCCAAGAATGCCTTCCAGAGCCAGAAAGCAGAACGGACCACAGTTGCCTGTGTTCCCTTCCGAGGAAGTGTGAAGGCAAAGCCGATGGAAAGCCCACAAATGGTTGATCCATCAATCAATCCAGGAAGGGCGCTTGGAAGCCAGCGTGCCGGGGTTGGCGGGCCCACTGGTGCAGGTGCAGCCAGTCGCTTGCCGAGATATTGCCACACGGCACTTCCCTGGACTGTGCGGTTTTGAGCAAGAACGAATACGACGGACCGGTGTGGCCACAGAGGCCAGTGTTTGTGTGCTTTGTGTTTTACACAAAAGGATGACAAGGTGGAATCATGAACAGAAGTTGCCCCGCAGCTGAGAGAACCCTCCTGTTGCCAGCGCCAGCGTGATTTCTGCCCCCACCTCCCTGCCTTCCAGAGCCAGCCGTGGGGTCTGCCTGTGGGGCGGGACTCCCTGCCCTGGGTCCGAGTACATTTTACAAGGAAAACAGAGAATGCTGAGATAAGAGGAAGGGGGGAGAGAGGGAGCACTTTTTATTCCTTGCCTTTTAAAGTTGAGTAATGGTAGAAAGAAACTGGAGAATGGTAGTCATAAGGGAATAAGAAAAGAGAGGGGAAAATAAAGGAAAGGAAAGCTTTCATGCTTGATGAATATTTTCTATTTATTCATGCTTACTCTTTTGTTGTTGTACTTTTCTCACAGCTACCCCAGACCACTCTAGAACTGCATAAAAGAAGAGTTCTTTCTGCTGTAGAGGTTTAAAAGGGGGCTAAGAATTGAAGCGAAGAAAGTTTTCCCCACTTTTCCTAACACTCACTCAAAGGTGAGACGGCTCTACACACTTCCTTGGGAGCACACAATGTTCTGGGTTTTTTCTGGGGTGATTTCTGGAGCACGGGATTGTGGAGACCGCGTCTGACACAACCGGGACAAGAGGCACGCTGGGACACAGAACCGTAAGGCTGGCGGAGCCTGAGGAGCCCCTGCTCCAGGCGCTGGGATAAACAGGGGCGCAGGAAGGCCCCGCCCCCCACATCCTCACGCCGCAAGCAGTCACCTTCAGAGGCGATTGCGCACCCCCTCCTCCAGGGAGAGGCGGGGAAGACGGCCTTGGCGCTTACAGTGGAGGGACAGCCTTCTCCGGGCTGCCCCAAAGGAGGAAGCGCTGCTGATTGCACGTCCCTCCTCCCTTGGGGGTGCGAATCAGCAGGATCATGACGTCACTGCCCCGGGGCGCTGGGGCAGGGCATGACAGCTCTGCTTTGACAAGTCATGATATTATGTGCAGTAAGACCCACACCTTGTACACTCAGAGGATATGCAAACACCTGGGAGAAGAAACCAGCCCTAAACTGGTTTCCTATCAGATCCAACACAAGCCCCCCAGTCCTCACTGTTAAAAACCCTCCATGGCCTTGCCCCCTCACCACCCTTCACCTCCCTTGTCCCACCTCACCATTTTAGCCCCAGGACCCAGTTTTTAAAATGAATCATCTTTCATGATCCACATAGCTTTACTAGACAAAAAAGTGATCTAGAGATGTTTTATTAATAAAAGTATTAATTCATAATTGTAGTCCTATGCTCCTGAAGCTGCTAAAGACTTTACATGTGCAGTTGTGTGTGTGTGTGTGTGTGTGTGTGTGTGCGTGCGTGCGCGCGCGCGCAGACATTTGCAGGGAAGGGAAATGGGATGGGAGACTCGACCAGTCTTGCGTCTGCCTCCCCTTGGGACTTGACTCGTGCACAAGTCCTCGTGGGCACCCTTTGCTGACTCTCCCAGAGCCATGACTTGGGTCAGCTTGACTCAGGTCAAAGGTCCTTGGGGCCAGGCACCTCAGAGCACAGACCAGAAGGGACTGGGCAAGGCAGGAGGGGTGGGCTGGGCTGTGTGAGAGCAGGGACAGAAGCGGGGTTGTGCAGCAGCAGCAGCAGCTGGGAGGTTCACGTTATGAGCAGTACAACCAAGTCGCATTGCATTGAGGCAATAAAGGAACCCAGAGGCTGAAGGAAGGCATGATCACTAAGCACTGCTTCTTTCCTGGGTTTCTCCAGCCAATCTGAAGGCAAGACCCCCCCCCCCTGGGCTCCCCTTCTGCCCTCCTTCATCCAATGATCATCAGTTCCTTCAGAGATGGACAAGAGAAGCCACTCCTACCTCCTTACCCTGCCTCTTGCTCATATTTTTTGTGTGTGACTTAAACTCAAGTTACTTGACTCGTTCCCATCTCTGGACATTTGCTACACTCCCTCTAGGACTGTTCCCCCAAACCTTTACAGTCATTCCTGGGTACCTAGAATGTTGAATTGGAGAGGAAAATGTATAGTTGGAGACTTCTAGGTGAGACACAAGGCTGGAACTGAGTTCACACATGATCTACAGCATGCCAATCACTACATAAAAATCTCTAGTGTGGGTATGAAGATTAGCACATACCACAGGTTAGCATTCTAGCCACAAGAGCTCTCCATCCGGATTGCCTGCGGCGGGGATGTTCTTCTGCAAACTCAACAAGGTGCTTAGAATTTTTTTTTTTGAAAAATTCATAAACTGTTTGTGATACACCAAAAATTGGCTCATGACCCACTGGTGGGTCCCAACCCACAGTTTGGGAAACACTGCACTACACCGCAACCTTATTCTTCCAGCTCCACCAGCCTCAACCATCCAAAATTCCCTGCTTTCCCGCCATGGTTACGGCGCCCACTCCCAAGATGGCGCCCAGGGCTCGCGCCCCCGCAGCCCCCTTAGATCCGTGACTGCCTCCATACCTTCCTTTTTTGTCTTCTCTGTGTCAATAGCCAAGTAAGCCTTGTGGCACAGGGCCTGCGTAAAGGACCATATACCGTATATTGATGGATAATGAATAACAGCTCACCTAACCAGGCTCCGAATACCCAATCGCAAATATTCCTCTTTCTAGATTCTGCCATTCATTAGAATGGAAGAACCAAACTGCTGGATCAGGCAAGAGGTTTATCTTCCCCAATTGCCCGGAGTGGCAAGCTGGTCACATGGGCAATGGCACTGCCAGCTCTTAGCCCCTAGCCGTAAAGATATGCTATGAGTGCAGTCTTAGCAGTGGGCTAGGGGGCAACATGGAGTAAGGGGATTTTACCATGTCGTGTGCCAGCCAGCTGGATAGGGCCATTTTGCAGATGAAAATCTGAGTGGCCCAAACTGCCCAGTCCAGGGCCAAACCACCAACTGATCTGCCCACGAATGTCCCTCCCCACCCTGTGCTGGCCTGCCCAGACCGGCATCAACGTGCCCTGTGGCTGCATAGCTCAACTTCCTCCCAAGCAGTGATGTCATGCAGGGGGTACGCGGGGGTACGCGAGTACCGGTTTCTAGGATTATGGCTGGCCCCGCCCATTCGCCCACCCACTTGTCGACTCTGCCCCCTGCAGCGTTTGAATTTCCTGCACGTTTGAGTTGCCTGCACGTTCTCAGAGCCAGGCAGGCAGGCAGGCAGGCAGCGAGCGGAGCCTTGCCTTGCCTTGCCACTGAAAAATGAGCTGCTCTCGAATACTTTTGGAACTGTTGGGTCACTTTAACATGATGCCAGGCCTCCTTAACATGTTCTGGGGGTGCTGTGGAATACTGTTGCCACTGTTGGGTCAGTTTAAAATTGTCTGAGGCCTCAAAAAGGGCTTTTTCCATGTCCCTTCCTGCCACGACATCACTTCCGGCTTATGACGTCACTTCCGGTGGGCGGGTCCCGACACGTGCCAATCAAAAGTGAGTACCTGTTCTTAAATCATTTAGATGACACCACTGCTCCCAAGTAGCCACAAATGTGCTTTACGGCACGTTGGCGACACTCATCAACCGGTACAAGGGACTTGTGCAGACTCGGGGCGGGGGGGGGAGGATTGTGCTTTAAGGCGGTTTGTTCTCCACCAAAGGGGAACGTTCCTTCTGACTGCTCAGTTTCACAGTTGGTCCCACTTCAGCTGCTACCAAACACCTTCCCTTTGCTCCTCAGTGTAGCAGAAAAAGTCACTCGCACCTGTGCACATTTCCTAAGGCCTCTCCTTCTCCCTCCCCTGACGTTTGATGCCCATTCAAGTTATGCTTTTAGCAACAGGCACTTCCATTTCCACACATCATAAATTTGAGAGGGAATCTTAATTTAAATGTGCCATGTGTCAGAATTAAAAAGTTCAGATTCTTGGGTGAAAAGCGATAATGATATTAAAATATTTCTGCGAACTGTCAGATATGAATAATAAACACAAGTCTGTTTGTGAGTAACTAAAGCAAATCTGTAACCTCTTTCAGGGCTGCTATCAAAGCATGTGGCAGGTCTGCGCCTTCTAATTGCATATCGATCACTGCCGAATTGGGCTGCTGTAGGGGGTAGCAGCATAAAAGAATTATCTCAATGTCATTTTGAGGACTAGTCGCTACAAAGAATACTTAACACTTCATACTATATTGTATTCTGTAATTATACTGAGGGTGCAGTCCTAACCTGGAGCTGTTTGCTTTGTGTGGAAGTCTGGTGAGGAAGGGTCTGTGGATACTGCGGTCTGGGAGGACGCAACCTTCTCCTTTGGGGTCTGGAGAGAAAAAGGGGGATGTGAGATGGAGGGAAGGCAGGAAACAGGAAGCCACACTTCCTGCAAGGACCACAGAGAGGACAGGTAGGCGGTCTCAGGTGATTGGGCAGGACACTGCCCTCCAGTGTCCTGCAGGTGGTGCTGCAGCCAAATTCCAGCAAAAGACCCTTCCACCGGATATTCCCGCTCAAGGACTGTAGCAGGTCCCCTTCCCCATCCAATAGCCTCAATCTCCGCGACCCAGTTCCAGCTGAACGTGACACACAGCCCTCCCCACAGAAAGTGGCGTATTGGTGCCCTGCTGCCTATGGGAGGAAGCGTGCAAGGTGGTGATCCAGGCCTATGCCCTGGCCACTACACAAAGGAGCTTGGCAGGGAGGGGCAGAAAACCGACGGGAGGCGAACTGGAGTGGGAGGGGTCCTCTGTTTTGGCGTGCATACAGTGTGTGCCGGCCTCGGAACCGGCTGGGGCTGGGCAGGGGCAGAGCAGGATGGTCGCTGGACTGCCAGCTGGATGAGAGGCTTCGGAGAAGGAATTGCTAAAACGTGCTGGTCACTCTCTGCCCCACCGCCGCCATTTTCCATTTGATTGGGGCAGGGCAGGGCTGTGGCCATGCAGTGTCCTGAAGAGTTGGCGCTTCGAAATGTGCCGATACTGCCCTGAAGGAAAAGCTTTTATGCAAACCGTGAAGCCTTCTCCAGCCCCTCTTATTCACAGGGTCACCTGGAGCCCCAGCGAAGCCCCCCACACATCAACCCTGCGTGGGAGAGTCCTCCATGGAAAGGGTGCCAGCTCAGCCAGCCCTGCTCTTCCATGGCCAAGCTGGGAGCCTCGTGGACTTCTTCTTTGGACTTGAGTCTTGAAAGGCGAAAGACAAACATTGCTGCTGGAACGCAATATATTGGTGGGCATGAAGGCAGGGGACGGGGGCTGCCACTCAAATTCCCCGGCCTGCACCCCTGAAAGCCCAGATTCACTCTGACCACCATGTTGTGGTTGTGTTAGGAGCGTTGCTTCGACATTTGGCCAGACTGGGGGGGGGGAGCGTGTTGTTCGGTGTCTTGCAGCGATACTGTGGGGGCTTCAGAGAAGAGAGGTGATGTATGCAGCTGTTCAAATTGTGTTTGTGCAAACAGTGCGACCGCAACCCGATCTGTGCAGATAAGACTGCAATGCTGCAGTGCCTCTTACCAGGCTCCGTCGCCCACGGCTGCGCTGGTAGTCATACATATTTGATAAGGCGGAGGCCTAATGGACGGCTCTGGTTCGCTCTCAGCAACAGGACTCTGGCCGTTGCGGCTCTACGAAGCAAAGCACATAATCAAGCATCCATTTACGATCATTACATGGTGCAAGCCCTCTTTCTCCTGCAAGGAGATAGACTTTTTTCCCCCAGAATCTAAATCTCCTGAGCTCAAGTGAGGCTTCCTTTGCCTAGAGGTAATTTCCACACTGGTGCCCAAACTGCTCTTAATTAGACGGTGGTGCCCAAGGCTCCAGCAGCGCCAACATGGCAACCCCTGGATCCTGACCCTGCCAGGATGTACTGTAGAGTCTCCTCGGGGAGGGGAACATTTGCTGCTTTGTCTCTCCCCCAAACTAACTGGCAACAGAAGTCGCAAGGAGAAACCCAAGTGAGTGTGTTGCCAGCCCTGCCCCTGGAGGCCTCTCCTTGGCCTCCCTCTGATGCCTCGAATGACGCACAAAACCCATCTCTGAGCTCATAGGGACAGCCCCCACTGGATCAGGCCAGGGCCCGTCTAGTCCAGCTTCCTGTGTCTCACAGCGGCCCACCAGCTGCCCACTCAGGGAGCACACGAGGCAACCAGAAACTTGCATCTCCAAGTAGCTCCTTCCTACTTGGCAAGGAGTATCTGGTGGGTCAAATCTGGAGCTGGCTAGTGGCAATGGACAAACTCCAATACAAGCTAATATGAGCCCAGGCTGGTCTAGACTTCTTCATATTGGGGCAAAACATTTTGAATAAGCACATTCTCCTCCTTTGGTGTATGCAGAGAAAGAGAACGTAAGAATGAGGGGTGGAAGGAAACAGTTGAGGTCCACACCTCCTGCAAGAACCACAGAGCGGACAGATAGATGGTCTCAAGTGACTGGACTGTACACTGCCCTCCGGAGTCCTGCAAGTGGTGCTACTATACCTACAAAGTCTATCAAGGGGTCCTCATGTTCTGGAGCAGGGGTGTCACACTCATTCCATGCAGCAGTTGAATAGCATTCATGATGTCTGCTGAAGGCTGGAAGTGACATCATTAAGCAGATGATGGCCAGAAATAAGTACTTTATTCTCACATAAAAACTCATTGGCTGCAAATGACAGAACATGTGCAAACCTTGTTCATAATTTCAAGATATGAGAGAGCCCAATTATCATGTTGGGAGCACCCATTTATATTGGGCCCCAGTTAAATTGCTTCTGGGGGGCACATCTGGCCCACAGACCTAATATTTGACACCTAGAACTTCTCCTGTTCCTCCAACTTGTATGAAATGGGCAAATAGCACTTACTGGACTTGTTTCCTCTATATAGCTATTAAAACAAGTAAAAAGGTAAAGGTTTCCCCATGACCGAATGGTCTAGTCATGACCAACTGTAGGGGGTTGTGCTCATCTTCGGCTTAGAAACGAAGAGCCGGCGTTTGTCCAAGGACAAGTTTCCATGGTCATTTGGCCAGCATGACTATATGCCAAGACGCACAGAACGCCGTTACCTTCCCACCGAAGTGGTACCGATTTATCTACCCAAATTTTTACATGCTTTCTAACTGCTAGGTTGGCAGGAGCTGGGACAAGCGACGGGAGCTCACTCAGTCGCATGATCTCGAACTGCCAACCTTCCGGTCAGCGAGTGGTTTAACCCACAGTACTACCACATTCCGATTAAAACAAGTACAGGAGTCCTATTCTCCTTTGAAACTGGTCATCTAACTTAACACTAAGTTAGTGTTTGGCATGTGAGAATAATTAACAGGAGTCTTTTTGGTGTTTTTTGCTAGGTACAGTAAGAGATGTTTGTGTGTGTGTGCGCACGCGCATGCACACACACATGCCGTTTGCATTCATTTATTATATGCTTCCCCTTCGTGTAATCATGGCAGAGCTTCAGTCTTCTGCTGATTTGCTTATTTGAAATTGTTAAATCTTGCCAAGCTATCCAATCAGCAGCTCAAAAAGAAAAACAAAAAGAAATGACCCAGAAATGAAACCAGGATCAAGGCTGCCATAAATACATCTCCTCGTAAAGCTGGAGAACAAACCCTAGGAGTAAAGACTGACGGAACTTGGTGTGGGTAGCCTGGAGAAGAGAAGGCTGAGTGAGCTATGACTGCACTTTTCAAATACCCAGTTGCTGTAGAGAAAAAGAAACACATTTGTTCTTAACTGCCTCTAAGGGTGCAATCCTAACCTGGAGTTAGGCCAGCAAAGTTAAGCCAGCAAAATTTGGCTGGCACAAGGGCCACCATAAAGCACGTCTGGACCACTCTCGGAGTCCGGGGGGGATGGCGCAGGCCTCTCTGACTCTGAGTGGTCCAAACGTACTTCACGTTGTCCCTTGTGCCAGCTAATTCTAGTTAAGGATTGTGGCATGAGTGTAAAAGACTGTTGGTGCATCTCCCACACACTAGTGACAGACTGCCCTGCCCCACTCATGCAGCCAGGCTGAAGCTTGGCCTTGGATCGACCAATCAGCCTGGGGAGGCGGGATCAGCGCTTGGTCGGGCACGCCCACTCTTGACCAAGCTCAGCATATCCCAGCCCGGCCTTCGCTTTGGCTAGTCTGAGAATAGCTGGCTACTCTTTTGCGGGCTGGGTGGGAATTTTTTTGCTACCACCTGGATTGGCATGGGGCGATCGCTTTTTTTGCATACCCCAGACAGGCAGGGATGTTGCGGATGCTTGTATGTTCTTTAACTGTTGGTCACTTGGCAGGATGAGTGCGGGGGAGGGCCGTTTCAGGTATCCAGGGTGTGTGTCCGTGCCCCAGAATGGAATCCCAGCGGATCCCAGGACACGCCCATACCCTTGCTTCTCACGCAAGAGGATGTAGTAAGCACAAACTTACTTGTGCTTCACCCTGACCAAATCCTTCTCTGAATTGCAATACACAAACTTAGGCCCAAATCCTCACCGGCTTTCCAGCAGGGACACAGCGGTGCCAGTGGGGCGTGGGCTGCATCCTGCAATGGCGGGGGTGGGGGCAGTCACGGAGGCCTCCTCACGGGAAGGAGCTGCTTGCGCCCTGCCCTCGGAGCTGCACTGCTCTTCTCCTGGTGCTGGAAAGTGGGTGAGGACCGCGCCCTCAGAAGCCCCAAGCGACACCCACTCCCAGCGTACCGGCTGAATGCCGCCGTTGCCCACTCCCCCAGAACACACCACTGGCAGATCCTTTCCACTCAATCCCCAGACAACCAGTATTGGTGGCAGGCAGGACCTAAATTTATGTTGCCTCTGAGAAGGAGAAAAGGGATGCCCAGCAGACATCCCTCAGGCCCTTGATGGGAAACAGGGAAGCTCCTGCCCGGCTCTCTCTGCTGTTTCTTTTCCTTCAAATGAAGGCAGACCGGGCACGTCAAATATGGAGAGAGGAGATGACATTGAAACTCCTCAGTGACTTATGTGGTTGAGCTTCATTAAAGTGGACGTAATGGGATCAATTTCAGAAGACTGATGGGGCCGTAATGAAGAGAACCTCAATGCTGTTAGAAGCGTTGCACAGCTGCACAGCCGAGGAATGTCTTTGAGAGAGTCATGGTGCTGCGAGCCATTAGTTCCAGTGGAATTTGCTGCACAGTAAGCTTGGCTTTGGATTGCAGCTATGCAGCCTAGGCCAATGTACATCTCCTAGAAGCAAGCCGTACCGTATTCAGTGGGGCATAGGAGTGTAGCCTTACTTGGGCCAAACATGTTGCATTAAACTTGTACGGGGGGCCCCTCACTGTTCACAGAGGATTTGTTTCAGGACCTCCCCACCACCACCCCCACATGGATAAGAGAGCCCTGGATGCAGGCAGGGTCCTTGAGCCGCAATCACTTACTCTGATGCCACACTGGGCCCTCCAGGGCCCCCCGTGGCTCACTCCGTGGGCCTCCCCACCTCCTCAGAAGGCCTCCTGGATGCCAACAGAAGCCACTTCCGGTTTGCCTCTGTTACTTCCAGCCACGCCTGCCAGGTCTTCTGCGGTGGGGGAGGCCCATGGAGGGGGCCAGCCCTCTCCTAAGCTTCTTGGCACTGTTCTGAATGTCCCCATCATCTCTTTCCTGCTAATCCAAGCAGGATTCACCTGGATTGAACCCTGACGGCCTCGCTGTTGAAAATTTCCAACTCATGTTTCAGTAATGCCAAGAAGTCCCAAGTCTTGTCTTCTTTCCACTGTAATCTTTGTACTTGAGCATCTAAGGCTTTCACCCTGCTCTTGGTGGCTTGATTTTCTTCTTCTATTTCTTTCAAAGTTGCCTCCAAACGGTCTGACGCTTGTTTTATATCTGTTTTCATCTTTTGTAAATTCTGTTTAGCCTCAAATTTCCATCTTCTCCAACTTGCCCGTGATTCGATTGTTCCCAGGCGTGCCTGCCGGAGTGTCGCGGCCAATTCTTTTCCAACTGTCCTGGTTGGTTATTTCAACATTTTTCCATCCATTGTACCTGCCTGTCTATTCCCTCGACGACATCCTGTTATTTATATGTAAGTACGGACAGTTCCACAGTCAGTTAATATAGAATTACTATATCTGGAACATTATTAGGTTCTTCAGTTTGACCTCTTTCTCCTTATGGAGAAACATGCCCTGGAAGGGGTTCTCTAATCCTTTTCTCACATGTCATGTATTCCTTAGTCCTACAGATATGAGAAAACAATGGTCAAAGCTTTTGGAACGTCAGTCAAAAGCCATAGTCAATTTTCCGCTGGAGCTTCCTCTCAAATCTCAAACCAAAACACTCTTCACTTCAATCCTTCCATTGTACAGAGCCTCTTAACTGTTTTATTATATCTGCCTTTCACCTTAACTCCTTAAACAAACTCTAATCAATTGGTTTCCTCTTAGTTTATTTTCATTGGTCTTCTTTTAGCTGTCCAAGTCTCTTACACTTTTGTAATGTTTTTCTCCACCGCTTGCCAAGAAAAGCACTAAAAGTGGAAGGAGGTTGGACTTGCAAGTCACCGGATTGCAAGCCAAGGTCACCGACCTTCTTCGATCGCTCAAACATGGGCATTCCTGGTGGCCTCCACCCCTGAGTCTTTCCATGGAGCAAAAAAATTAAGATTTATGGTTTACCTTCATGCTGTCTTTCGAATCCAGGGTGTATTGTGACTGCGTCTGGGTCTGCAGCTGATTGCATGCTCCGGTGCACTCGGCTGTTAGGCAGAGGCTGTCAGCCCTCCATTCTCCCCAACGGGAAATCCCCTTGTTGGGCTAATTTTTCTGAGCATTCTTTGCACCCCACAAAGATGTGAACTTCACATTCACAACTACATTCTCATTGCGTCCTTTGCTCCTATAAGAAGCCAGTTAGCCCTTTGTCTTCTCCTTTCTCTTGTTCTCTCTTGTTTGAGCAAAGCAACCTTTGTATTCTCTATTAGGTTCTTATTCTGTTTAATGCTTCATTAGGGACTCTTAGGACAATTAGAGCTCTTTGGTGTAATTGGTGTAGTTTTATCATCAGATAGCTTCCGTCTCCCTTTATCCACCCGAGTTTTAAACAATGTCTTTGAACTTTGTGTATTGTGTTTTCATTGAGCTCCTAACACAATTCCAGTAATAGTGTGATGCTGGCCATGGACAAGCGGAACACTCTGGCTGCTCCCCGTCCATCTGAGTTGCCTGGCTGGCTCCACGTGGCACTGAAAGGTTTGTTTCTAGCAGGGGCCGAGTCAAAGCTGGGAGGTGGCAAGGCTGAAAAACGGATGCCCTCGGCAAGGGTCTTTTCTGCTTGTGCTGCTGGCTCTGAACCGATCCTATTCTGTGAACTCAGCCACTTTTCTACTGGCCAACCCTTTTTGCCAGCAAAGAATTTGCTTCTGACCCCGGAGGACCACAGAGGCCAGACAGAACCTCCAATCTGAGACAAATGCTGTGTCATTACCTCCTAGAATGGATCTTCTTCCAGAAAAGCATCCTAAGCTCAAAGCCACAGGACAACTTACCTGATTGGGAGCACCAGAGCTTCTGATTTTCAGAATAGTCTTGATTTTAAAAGAACTGCATTTCATGTGAGGCTACCTGGAGCTCCGAGCATTTTTCCTCCTATCGTTCTTTTTCCTCACAACACTGCGGTTGCAGTTCTGTGCACACTGATCTTACTATGAGCAAATGCCTTCCAATCAGTGATGTCATGCAGAGGGTACGCGGGGGTACGCGAGTACCGGTTTCTACTATTACAGCTGGCCCCGCCCATTCGCCCGTCCACTCGTCGACTCCGCCCTCTGCAATGTTTGAATTTCCTGCACGTTTTGAGTTGCCTGCATGTTCTCAGAGCCAGGAAGGCAGCGTGCGGAGCCTTTCCTTTCCTTGCCACTGAAAAATGAGTTGCTCTGGGGTTTTAACATGATGCCAGGCCTCCTTCACATGTTCTGGGGGTGCTGTGGAATACTGTTGCAACTCTTGGGTCAGTTTAAAATCATCTGAGGCCTCAAAAAGGGCTTTTTTCATGTCACTTCCTGCCACGACATCACTTCTGGCTTATGACGTCACTTCCGGTGGGCGGGTCCCGACACGTGCCAATCAAAAGTGAGTACCTGTTCTTAAATCATTTAGATGACACCACTGCTTCCAATACTCTGACCCTCCAGTCCTAAACAGGCTGCTCATGGTGGTGAAATGACTAAAATATTTGCTACCCCGTGTCAAGCCCTAGCAGCCTCTATGGGTCTACTCAGATCTGGACCAGCTCAATTGCTGGTGCAGAACCAGGTAGCCCCGTGCAGAACATTTAGGCGCAGGAGGGGGGCCAGGATGTGGTGGCAGCCGTGGTCAGCATCCCTGCCGCCTCCCAGGCCTGAACAAGCACCGCCCTCCCACTTCCTTTTCCTGGAGACGGGCTCTGAATGACAGCATATCGGATCGGGCTGGCTGGCTGGACTAGCCTCTCCCCACTATTTGTTTATCTATTTATAGGATTTTTCTCCCACCTTTCTACCCCATGGGCACCCAAGGCGGCTTACAACATCAATTATCACGTTAAAAACAAAACAGCCAAGTATAACAATTAAAACAGTGTTAAAACAATAAGACAGCTTAAAATTTAAAATAAGCAGGCCCCATGGATCCCAGACTAGTGGCACACTTGCCATTGTGTCCGTTTTTTTTATTCTGATGTGGCAACTCTACCTCTACTCTACTCTGTTTAGCTTCTCTTTTAAAAACTTAGACATTTTAATGGGAAAAAAAGTCCTGCCTGGTGCTTTAAAAAAGTGCTGGGCACCAGCAGTTCCCATAGCAACTGTTTTCCTCTGTTGCAGGTTTAGGACATTTCTTTGAATTCTCACTAAAAACTGGTAAAGATGTACAGCATTAAATCCCAACAGGACTCCGAGTTCGACAGAGTTGCAAATTGCAGACATAAAAAGTGTGTGTGTGTGTGTGTGTGTGTGTGTGTATTTAAAAACCCTGTATTCCAATAGCTATCAGCTTTCCTGTGCTTTCCAAATTCTGCTGCTTATTGCTGATTATCTTTTTTCTCATTCTGCTTCACCTTGATTTGTTTTGGCTTCGGAGGCAAGACAGGCATTCTGCACGCTACCCAGGCAGGCACCCCACCAGGCAGCACAGAGCAGGAAATTATTACTTTTTATCTGAATGCACTGTTAGTGATGCACTAAAATTAGTATATTTTTCGAGCATTTCTGGGGGATTGGAATGCCCTCTCCTTTGCGTGCATATTAACGCAACCAATTATCCATGCCAGTGCAGACGAGCTAAATTTACCCAGAGTTTGCTACTCAAAATAGGTGCAAAATACTATGTCCTTCTGCGTGCATCTGTGATGAAGGCAGAAAGTGCTGACCTGCACCTGTGTCATACGTGGAGTGGCCTGTGGAGAGCGACACGTGACGAAGAAGAAGAAGAAGGAGGAGGAGGAGGAGGAGGAGGAGGGCGTGTGCCATCCAGCCATGCCCTCCAAGCCCACCTGCTCCTGCATCACACATAGCAGGCCTGTGGGCGTTCAGGGCTGGTCTGCAGGGGGCAGGGCCGAAAAGGGAACGGCTCCTCCGCGTAGGACTGACCAACAGGAGCAGTTCTTTGGCGGTATTTCGGCGGGGGCTGAAGACCTTTTTGTTCCAGCAGACTTTTAGTTGCTGACAGGCTGGCTGGTTCTTTGGCATCCTTTTTATATTTCTGTACATTTTATGATCCATGGGATTGGCTGTTGTACGTTTTATTTTTAATATTGTTTTTAATTTTGTCTTTTAATTATGATGCAATTTTTTAATTGCGTTTTAACTTTGTAGTGCCACCTTGAGTGCCTTCGGGCGGAAAGGTGGGGTAGAGATTTAATAAATAATAATAATAATAAATAATGTTGGGAAGGCCACCACTCCCCTTGCAGGCGGGGACGGCGGCGGGGCGGAACAGACGGGCTGCCAATCGCGCAGGCTGCCAATCACGGGCTTCCAATTATGAGTACGTCCTGCCCAGCGTTCCCCCAGGTCGTTTGTGAATCCCATCGCTGCTCCAAGCAACAAAACTCAGTCAAAAGCTCGGAGAAAAAAATGTCTCAATCCCCTTCTGAGCATCAACTCAGAGGGTGTGTGCAAGACCTCTGCCTGAAACTCATGCAAGTCCATGCCTGGAGAGGCCCCTGGAAGCCTTGAGCTGCTCCTGCAAGTTTTAGAGTAGAACAATCAAGCCATCCCCTTGCGCTAGACCTGCTCCTTCCTCCGATCCAAAAGCACCTCCGGCCCATGGCCATTGCCATGGGCCAGCACACGCATGGTCTACCCCTCTTCTTCTGCCACCAGAGCAGGGAGGGGGCAAAATGTGTTGAGGATCGGGGCAGAAGGGGGGCAGGGAGGCAAAGTTGGAGGCAGCGACAGCACAGCCATCTCCCCATACCACTCCTTTTCTCTCCTTGAAAGCTTGCCAATGGAATCTCTGGGGCAGGTTGTGGGGCAGGAGGCTCACCCTTCCACTGCTCCATCCCCTCACTGGACACAGCATGGACCTTTTTGGCACAGCTGCACCTGCAGGGGGAGGGGAATGGATAGGAGGGGGCTGACAGTGTGGGGAGGTGGAGCTGAGCATCCTTCCCCATTGTTCTTGCCTGGGATTTCCACCAGATTCTCAAGAAAAATTCCAGGTTAATCTGGCAGTTCCTGCTAATGTGCGCCATATAAGGAATTTTTTGGGGGGATAATGTAATTCCATTAATAAAACAAGAGGTTGGGTGTCACACAGCAACCTACACTCTTTATGGATTGTTTAAAAAAAATGTGATTTGTCATTAAAAAGTACAGTTGCAATACGAACTGTGTTGAAACCTGGGCTGCAAAAACAAATTCAGTATCAACTGTTCACAATATGCCCCATGCAGATGTAAGCTGGTTTCGTACCACGTGTCACCATTGCACACCTGCTTTAGTCGCCTCAGCTCCCGCATTTCCTCTGTGAAAACCGGCCGGTTTATCAGGCAGTTTAAGAGATCCGGGCAATTCATTCCGAGCCGATGGCCAAGCATATGCAAAGCGTATCTTTCTTATTTCCATTTTAATTGGGGGTGCCATAAAAAGGGTAATTCATCAAGAAATCTTAATGCACGATTACATATTATGGACTTCAAATGGGAACCTCAGGAACATTTGTGGCCTTGTCAGAGAAGAGCCTTGCTCTGACTCTAGTCTTCAGCCTGATGTATTCAGTGTTTTCATAGGCTTTGCAGGGAGGTGTATTATTATTATCTTCAGGAGCAGAACCCCCAGTAAAACTATATAATCTGTTAAAGGGACGGCTGTGGAACTTATAGAGGTGGAACTTGGTGGAAATAATCTTATAGGCCGCAATGTTCCCTCCTCTCTCTGAAAAGGTGTCTTCAGAGAGAAAGGAATTGTGTCATTGCTCTCGAATGAATTTGTCTCGATGCAACTCTCCAGAATAAAGAAGCAACTTGGAACTGGGCTTCTCCTCTGCCCCCAGGGCCATTTTTTTGTCGGATGAAGTCACAACAAACATGGGAATACGGCTTGCTTAGGTGCCACTGAAATATCAAGGTCACGTTCAATGAGACAACTAAAGTATTTTATGTTAAATATGCAGCATTCCAAGAGCCATCCAGGCAGCATGTTTTGGCTTACCTGGGATACAGCATTGGGATACAGCAGTGATGTCATGCAGGGGGTACGCGGGGGTACGCGAGTACCGGTTTCTAGGATTACGGCTGGCCCCGCCCATTTGCCCGCCCACTTGTCGACTCCGCCCCCTGCAGCGTTTGACTTTCCTGCACGTTTGAGTTGCCTGCACGTTCTCGGAGGCAGGCAGGCAGGCAGGCAGCAAGCGGAGACTTGCCTTGCCTTGCCACTGAAAAATGAGCTGCTCTGGGGTTTTGGAACTGTTGGGTCACTTTAACATGATGCCAGGCCTCCTTCACATGTTCTGGGGGTGCTGTGGAATACTGTTGCAACTGTTGGGTCAGTTTAAAATAGTCTGAGGCCTCGAAAAGGGTTTTTTTCATGTCACTTCCTGCCACGACATCACTTCCGTCTTATGACGTCACTTCCAGTGGGCAGACCCTGACAAGTGCCAATCAAAAGTGAGTACCTGTTCTTAAATCATTTAGATGACACCACTGGGATACAGTAATGGTCTCCAAGCCCCAGCACAGGCGCCCTCCAATTCACATGCTCACAAAGCAGGAGCCCTGCTCGGAAAAGACAACCCTGTGCTCACCACGCACACCCTGGGGGCTGAAAGCGCATACTTGGGGCCTTTGCTCCCCACATCTGCAGCGTTTGTCTGCAGTCACACACTCGGCACCCAGGGAAACCTCCTCCTGTGACTAGAAAGGCTGGTGCGCAGCCTTCCCAACTATGGGGACGCAACTCCCAAGGAGAGCTTTTGTCACTGCAGACACACCCTGTTGGGGCGAAAGGCAGAGGTGGGGCTAGTGGCACATGTGGGCCGTGTTTCTAGGGCAACTGTTTGCAGTAGCAAATTCTTAGAAAAGTCACAAATTTTTTTTCTAGTAAACTGTTTTGTGAACTTAGTGTTGAAAAGCAGTATATAAATACTGTTATTTCTTTCTCTATGTATTTGAATTTTTTTAAAAAAAATTACTGTGTGGGTGTGAATAAATACTGTTGATTGATTGATTGATTGGTTGGTTGGTTGGTTGGTTGGTTGGTTGGTTGGTTGGTTGGTTGGTTGGTTGGTAACAAATTGCCCCCCTCTGGAAGTGGAGGAAAAGGAGCAGACAATTTGTGACTAGAAACAGATTCGTTATTACAGGCCTGAGTCTCTGCCTAGACCAAGAAACAGAGCCACAGAATCTGAAAGACTGCTGGGAGCTGGAAATGACAAGCGGCGGAGACCACCGAGGGCAGTGCCAGGAGAAGTGCTGGAAATCGCTGTTGAGACGAGGGGCAAATGGCTGAGTCTGTTTTTGCAGAGTCTGTTACTCTCCGTCCCCCCCTCCCCCCTCTCTCTCGGTGGGTGGGTGGTTAGGCTAATTATTTTCTAATTATTTTTGTTGTACGTTTTGGTATTTCAATGTTCAAAAAGTTCACACATCTACAGTGTGTCCAAGAGGACATAAAAAGAGCCCAGCTGGATCAGGCCAAAGGGGGCCCACTTAGTCCAGCTTCCTGTATCTCACAGTGGCCCACCGGATGCCTCAGTGAGCACACAACGTGATGCCTATATCCTGCTGCCTCTCCCTAGCACCTGGCCTGAGATAACCTACATCTAAAACAGGAGGTTGCACATACCCATCATTGCCTGTAGTGTACGATGGCTTTTCCTCCATGCATCTGTCCAATCTCCGTTCAAAGGCACCTAGGTCAGATGCCTCCTGTGGCAAGGAGTTCCACAGGTTAATTACCTGCTGGGTAAAAAAGTATCTGAGTAAAAAAAAAGTATGTCTTTTATCTGTTCTAACTCTTCCAACACTAATTGGATGTCCCCTGGTTATGGTGTTATGAGAGAGGGAAAAGAACATCCCTCTATCCATTCTATCCCTCCTATTCATAATTTTGTATGTCTCAATCATGGTCCCTTCAGTCCTTTTCTGAAGAGCCTCAAACATCGTAGCCTTTCTTCTTAAGGGAGGTGCCTCAGCCCCGTAATCATTTTGGTTCCTCTTGTCTGCACCTTCTCTAATTCTGCTATGTTTTTTTTGAGATGTGCCAACCAGAAATGTACACAGTACTCCAGATGTGGCTTTACCATCGATTTGTACAATGGCATAATAATATTGGCAGTTTTATTCTCAACCCCTTTTTTAAAATTACCCCAAGGATGGAATTGGCCTTCTTCACCGCTGCCTCACACTGGATCAACACTTTCATCGAGTTGTCCACCAGCACTCCAAGATTTCTCTCCAGTTCTGTCACCGATAGCTCAGAACCCATTAGTCTGTAGGTGAAATTTTGATTATTTGTTCCAATGTGCATCACTTTACACTACATACATCACTACATTGAAATACATCTGCCATTTTGCTGCCCATTCCCCCAACTTGGAGAGATCCTTCTGGAGCTCTTCACAATCCCTTCTGGTATCACCACTCGGAAAAGTTGAGTGCAATCCGCAAACTTGGCCACCTCGCTGCTTATCCCTGTCTCCAGGTCATTTATGAATAAGTTGAAAAGCACGGGCCCCAAGACAGATCCCTGGGGCACTCCGCTTTCCACCTCTCTCCATTGTGAAAATTGCCCATTGGCCCCCACTCTCTGTTTCCTGGCCCTCAACCAATTCTGATTCCCCAAGAGGACCTGCCCCCTTATTCCCTGATTGTGAAGATTCCTCAGCAGCCTTTGGTGAGGGATGGTGTCAAAGGCCTTCTGACAATCCAGATATAGAATGTCCACGGGTTCACCCCATGTATATATTGAGCATATCGTCAAAGATATAGTTTAAAGCATATCTAATGGTGTACAATATGGGAAACGGTGTTTGCAGATGTATATATTATTGCAGTTTCCGGTTTTTTCCACTTAATTAGAATAACTATAAATGAATGACTGTGGCTGCAATCCGAGGTTGGGGGCAGCACCTCTCCTTTGCTCATACCGCTTTCCAGTCTTGACGTGTCGGCAATTCTTCAACGGGAGTGCAGACAGACGGCACTTCTTTAAAAGGCATCAGCCTACCAGCTTGCGTGCGGATCTAATTACTGTTCCATTGGACATCAATTAAATGCTGCTCTTCCAGTGAGGTTGACAGCTCATTATTCGTCACTGTACAGACGTACAGTGTTGCAAAAATGGTCATGGATGCCCAGCGGCATTCAGTGAGACTCCTGAATGGTTCTTCAGTGGAGAGTCTATCCTCGAAGGCTCCCCTGCCCACCCCCTCCCTTGTCCCGTGATGGCAACTTCCCTGCACCAGCCGGTTTCGCTGGGCGCGAGGGAGGCCCGGCAGCCGGAGGAGCCGGTCACTGTCTAGGACTGTGCTGTCCGTTTCGCAAATGTGCTTTATGGCACACTTGCAACACTTTCAGACACGCGCACCCCCAGTGACCAGGTCCTCTGGATTGGGCCCTGACTTGCATTAATAACCAAAAGTGACATCTGCAGTGTCCTAGTGACTCTTATGCCATATTTTTAGGGCGCAATCCTAACCTGGAGTTAGGCCGGCACAGTTAGCCCAGCAAGTTTGTCCGGCACCAGGGCCACCATGAAGTATGTTTGGACCACTCTCGGAGTCAGAAGGGCCAGCACACAGATGTGCACTATCCCCCCTGACTCCAAGAGTGGGCCAAACACACTTTACAGTGGCCCTTGTGATGCACCAAACGTTGCTGGCCTAACTGTGCCAGCCGAACTCCAGGTTAGGATTGTGCCCTAAGTGATGGGGGAGAAGAATTCCCTCCAGAGGGGCCTACACTATCCACAGACTGGATCTTCAGTTCAAGTTAGATATCCAGTTCGCAAATGTAAATGCATAAGTGTAGAGCAAACTCAGGTGCATAACTAATGTTTTCTTTAGTAGCTACTCGCTCCATTATTATACCACTAAATTATTATGACCTCTGATTCCCCAACCAATCAGGAAGCTGCACAATGTAATTTGGTGAATCTTTTCTACTGAGGAATTTACAAATTAACTTTTGCTGCCACCATATTAACCTTTATTCCAGCGCTGAGATATAGCAGGGCTGGGTGGTCTCCATGGATTCCTGTCCGTCTTTGAGCAGCATCCTTCACTTGCGATGGTTAGATTCTCCCCCCTTTGGTTTATTAGCTCTGTCAGTTCAATCACAGGTGCTCCCACCAGGCACATGAAAAGAATACTATGGATGTCTATAATCAGAGGTGGAAAAACGCTAATTGAATTGGCCTTCAAATTACACATTTTATGAGAAACACGCAAGAGGATCACCATTTTTTTCTGATTCTGAACAGCAGATCTCCATGGGGGGGAAAAATGTCTGTTGATTTGAATTTTGCTCAGTTTCAATTCCATTTCTTCAAAGTGAAATATTTGCTTTTATTCAAGGATCTGGATGCTTGTGGCACATACTCTTTCCCTTTGCACCATTTTGTAGCCATAATGCATCAGTATGGATACACACAGCATCATTTTGTAGTCATAATGTTAGTTACACCCAGTGGTGTCATTCAAATGATTTAGGAACAGGAACTCCCTTTTGATTGGCACTTGTCGGGAACCCGGAACCAGCCACGGAGCCCGTTAGGATCCGGAACGCCCGTTCTGGTCCGTTTCCCCTGAATGACATCACTGGACACCTAATATAGAGGGACTTGTTAGGACTGAGGGGATGCTTGATTGAGCACGAATGAATGAGTGCGGCTGTAGTGACTTGAAAGTGTTCGAAGTGCAGACTCTTTAGCCACTGAAGGGCCCGATCCTACCTTTTCCCCCTGCCAATGCAGCGGTGCCACTAGAGTGTCTCCGGCATCCTGTGGGAATGTTAGTCTCCTCCTGATAATGTGTATTCCTTTACCCAGGGCAAAAGCCACAGGTGCCAGAACAGTACACAATTTTAGACCAATTATGTTATGCAATTTATGCATTGTATGAATTTAATGCCAGTTTTTCTGTGGACTTTTTTTGGTTTCTGTGAGGAGTCCCGGAACCAAAGCTCTGCAGCAGTGGCATTCCTAGAGGGGGGAAATGCTGTTTTGCAGGAGCCTGAGCTCCTGTGTAAAGCGGCTCCTCCTCCTTGCCTTTAGAGCCATTTGCTGCTCAGAGATCTGGCTTAGAGACTTTGCTCTCCAAACTGGGAATGGCTCTGAAGGGGAGGGGGAGGGACTGCTTCACACAGGAGCTCTGACTCCTGCAAAACCTAGTGTTCCCCCCCCCACAGGAATGCCACTGCCCAGCAGATTCAGCAGACCCACGGTATTAACTGACCATTTGGTGTCAATCTATTCTCTAGCCAATAGTCTTCCTTAAAATATAAAAACAGATTTCACCATTTCCTTCTTCCCAGATACAATCGTGAGAGGACGATCCTGTCTCCTCTTGGCTTCTTCCAGCAAAATAGTTTACATGATGCCGGTAATTGGCAACCTTTGGACAGTCATCCAGCCAGATATCTACTTGGGTCTGATATATATTTTACGCAAGAGATAATGGCCATTCCCTGATTTGGAGTGTTGCAAAGCTCTCTTCTCAGCCTCTGCTCAGTGGATCTCAGAGGACTGTGTGCCTTCAGCAACCTCAGTGCACAGGATGGTTTTTTAACTGTTAAAAAGAAAACAGGTGAAAATAGTTTGCAGAATCATTGACATCTGCAAGATTAAGTAAGATTGATGACCCTCTTCCCATCAGTGCTTGAAAAACGAGCCAAGAAAACATTAACTATGTTTTCTTCCATACACAGTACCTCTATTCTTACGTTGCTTAATCCTGGCTCATGATCAACAGGATCATTTTTAAACACAACTGGACGAAAGCTCCCATTTGCACCAGATGTTTTGCCTATTAAGATTGTTCCCGAGAATGCCGCTAATGGGCATTACAAAAATTATACAGCCATGTAATTTGGGGTATATAATGTTTAGTGCAAAAATGGAGTTTGTTGCCAAATGAATCCTGGTGGGTAAACGAGCTGCACAGCATTGCACAATTAAGTCGGGTAATTTGGCAAAGACAATCAGAGGACATGGGAACAATGGAAGCAACACGCGGGAGACTTGCTTAAGCACAGTGAGCAATAATGAAGCTGGGCAGACTCCGGAGAGTGCAGGGAGGGCTTTAGCCCCCTGAGCTGTCATCCAGCTGCTGCCCCTTCTGCGTGGAACGGCCTCCTGAGCCTCAGGATGCATCACAGCCCCACCTGATTCAGACACCGCGCCGATGAGGCACTGCCAGCTCAATTAATCTGTGGAACTCCTTGCCACAGGAGGTGGTGATGGCATCTGGCCTAGGTGCCTTTAAAAGGGACTGGACAGATTTCTGGAGGAAAAGTCCATCGTGGGCTACAGGCCATGATGGGTGGGGCAACCTCCTTACGTTAGTAGCAGGCTACTTCAGAATGCCAGGTGCAAGGGAGTGGCCACAGGATGTCCTGTGTGCTCCCTGAGTGGGCACCTGGTGGGCCACTGTGGGATACAGGAAGCTGGACTAGGTGGGCCTTGGCCGGATCCAGCAGGGTCTTCTTATGTTCTGATGCTAGCACAGGACCGTGCGGGGAGACAGTTGGATCATTAACAGGCAGCCGGCCCTATTTCCTATTTAGCATTAAAATGGAAGAAGTAGCTGAATAGATGAAGATCCCATGGATTTTATAGATTGACCAGAGATTCTCTTTGGGCCACTTCCAATCACATGGAGAGACGGTTGCCAACGGCCTCCCATTAAGGCATGTGGCAAACCCAATGGTGCAATGCCCCCTATTCCTACTCCCGGGTCCGCTAATTGCATAACTACTACACCACAGGACGGGGGTGGCCAACCCATGGCATGTGTGCACTAGTGGTACGTGTCAGTGATTCTGGAAACAACATGTGTGTCTTGCTCTGTCCCCCTTCTGGCACTCAGAGATACACTGCCCCTGGCACTGGGGTCTCCAGTTAGCTAGTGGGCATTAAAGCGCCGTGGCACATTCAAGTCTCCACATAAAAAGTGGCCCGTGCCATGCTGCAGGTTGGCCACCCCCACCACAGCACCTCAGAGGCGCTGAGCTTCCTGTGGGGCAGAAGGTAGCAGACGGGCACCTGTCTGCCCAGGCGGCATGTTCATTTTTAAGTTGTTACCGCATCAGTTTCCATCCTTAAACATGGAACATCCTATGAGCATGTTCCTATTGGCGGCTCCTAGAAAATACAGCATACACCCAGTGGTGTCATCCAAATTATTTAGGAACAGGTACTCACTTTTGATTGGCACTTGTCATAAGTGAAGTGATGTCATAAGCCAGAAGTGACGTCATGATTGTTGCCATGGATGTGATCATGTTTGTAATAACTTAAAACAGATAAAAGGAAGTACTTTTTTACCCACCGGGTAGTTAATCTGTGGAACTCCTTGCCACAGGAGGTGGTGATGGCATCTGGTCTTGATGCCTTTAAGAGGGGATTGGACAGATTTCTGGAGGAAAGGTCCATCGTGGGCTATAGGCAATGATGGATTGTGCAACCTCCTTACAAAGGTGGTGGGCTACTGGTACCGGGTGCAAGGGAGTGGCAACAGGATGCAAGCACCTTGTTGTCTCATGCCTCCCTGGGGCACCTGGTGAGATACAGGAAGCTGGACTAGATGGGCCTTTGGCCTGATCCAGCAGGGCTCTTCTTATGTTCTTATGTTCTTAACTTCAGCTTATGGTTAGTGTTGGTTTAACTTCTATTGCTTTGCTTGCTAGAGATGTGTATATACATATTTTGCTTCAACTCTTCCCTGGTTAAATAGCAGGGGCCAGCTTCGAGTGGGCGGGGCCAGCTCAACTTCTAGGAACTGGTACTCGCGTAGTGGTGCGTAGTGGGTGCATGACATCACTGCATACACCAATGTTTCAAGTGATGATTGAACTGGATGATGAACCCATCCAGCCAACTTCAAGCACTTCGAAATCCGTTTCTGAGCATCGTTGATCATGGGCTCCACTCTTTCACTGAAATCAGTGGGATTCAAAAAGAGAAAAATTCATCTGGATCGTGCTCTCACTGCTCCATTTTAGAAAGAAGAAATCTATTGGGTTTAGTGAGTGCTCTTAATAGGAAGGGTTCGGTTCCATTTCACAAAGTATGTTCAAGTTTATTCCTACTCAGCAAAACACTTTGCGGTTCTCCTGTTATGCAAAACCTGAGCCGGTCTGTAGTATGAGCAAAATCTGAAGTGATGCATTAGTGAAATTCAATTTGATGGTGAGCTTCATGATTTACTAGCATTATTTGGGCTGACACATTCATATTTTGGAAACTTATAAACCTGTCACATCCATTATTAATAGTAATAATATACAAAAGATCGATAAGACTCTTATGTTCAGATACTGTGTTTATATTATTAGAGGAGAATAAATTATTCAGACAGCTGTTTCATTGAATTCATCCTGTACAATTCAAGGCAATTACAGAGCCTCCTTCATTCATACACATTATTCAGCAATGCTCTCTTAATCCAATTTAGACAACTACAAAGATAATTTCCCCCTCTGTGCACCTGCAGACCAAAACTATGAACCTAAGAATATTGCACTTTCTGCAGTTTAAACAATGCTGCTATAGTGCTAATCCCAGAAAGATATTTCCACAATATACATGATGAAAAAGAACTCAGACTTTCCTCAGCCAATTGACAGCCACCATTTTTCTTCCCAGAATCCCTCTTAGGGCGCAATCCTCACCTGAAGTCAGGCCAGCAAAGTCTGGCCAGCACAAGGGACAACGTAAATCGTGTTCGGCCCACGCTCGGAGTCAGGGAGGACGGTGCCCGTCTGTGTTCCAGCCTCTCTGACTGAGAGTGGTCCAAATATACTTTATGGTGTCCCTTGTGCCCTCTGTCGTCGTCGTCCCCCCACCGAGGCCAGGTGCAACCGGGGTGCAGCTGCCATTGCAGGAACCTGCCCGCCTGTGGATTCATGAGGTGCCATGTGGTCTAAGCCCTTGGGGCCGATGCCCCACCCCCCGGATGGGGGACAGGGTTGGGGGTGTCCTTGGGTGTGCCCCAGCCTCAGGTGCTCCCTGGGCTGGCTCCCTGTCCCCGAAGGCACAGTTGCCCACAACCCCTCAGGGCCAGTGACCGGCAGAGAACGCGTGGGGCTCCTGCCCCTCCTCACTACCCTCCCTGCACTGCAGCCACTGAGAGGAGCCACCCAGCCCCTTGGCCGGCTTGTCCTTTATGAGCCCGGCTGCCGGGCCTCCCAGCTCCTCCCCTTGCGGTCCAGGCCCCTGTCTGAGGTCTCCCAGGACCTTCGCCCGAGACCGAGGCCTGGCCTTGATGTGGGCCCGCAGCCGATCACCAGCCGGCCTGCCTCTTCTTTCCCCGAGACCCTGCCCAGGATCCTCCCTGGTCCCCACCGAGCCCATCCTTCGGGGGCACCCTGCCGCCCACCCAGAAACACCCGCCCAGAACTTGGCTGCCGGCTTCGGCTGAGGATGCTGCTGGGCTGACACTGCTGCCAGCATCAACCCGGTGGCAGCAGCACTGGTGAGAGGGTGACGGTCCAGGCTCTTGTGCCGGCCCCACTGCCATTGGGCCAATGCTAGCAGCTGGTGTCAGCCCAATGTGGGGGGTTGGATGGGGCTGCCCATCTGCTCAGAACCACCTGCTTTGGGTTCTTAATCTCAAGAAACAATTTGTTCTTGCAAATAAATTAGGTTGTGGGAAGGATGTTGCCGTTTTTCTATTTTCAAATATTTATAGCCTGCTTTTCTGCTAACAAGCAGCATTCAAAGGGACTTCGGGAACAACACCTAACACGATGAAATTCATTTTTAAAAAGAAGACTGCAGCCAAAACAGCAGAGGGGATGAAGCAGCAACAAAGAAAACCAACAGGACACAATGCAGCAAGCAAACACAAACCCTCTAGCACCAAAGTAGACTACTTTGGGTCAGTCCCGAAAGCCCCCCCCCCCCGGAATGAATTTTTTGACCCAATAAGGGATTTCCATCTTACAGTATTTGTAAAAATAAATAAATAAATGGGGGGGGTAGAATTGCCCTTGCTGAGGTTCCAGTCTTCATTGTTACCACCACCACCCCCAATTATTTCCGCCAGAAGTCCTCCCATTTGACACGTCTGTTTTCCTATCTATTGTGTGTAGGGAGGGGGCGGAATTGGGGTAAGAAGCACTTGGGTCAGCATTGTGAGTTTCTGCTATTGTGGCGAAAGAGTCAAACGTGCTGACAGGAGTGTAATTTTAATGCAATTTTTTTTTTAAAAAAAAAAAATGTGCAATAACACATTCTCAAGCCTTGACTCTTTAGTGACAAAAGACAATAAAACGGGTCAAGGAAACATGGAAAAGCGTACATGAAATTTCTCCCTCTCCTTCAGTGCTTTGCGAATCTAAGTACAAAGGAGAAAAAAATGAAGCCCACTTCTTGACACAACGACAGAACAAATTTTACTTATTGAAAATGTCAGCCCAGAAATACATTTCAGGTGAAAAATATTCAGCAGGTGGCTCCAGAATGAGCAACTTTCCACCCTGATTACTCAGTTCTCGTGAGAAACACGTGTCGACGCCCCTCCTTCGCTCCGCAGCAGCTCCGATTGCAGCCGCGGGACGTGGGGCTCTCCGAGATGCTGCATGTTGCCCTGGGCTGTGTTCAGCAGCTGCAAAGCCCCAGATTCACTGGAGGATATTGGAGAGCTCTGAGGGAGGAACTTTAGCACCTGAGCCAGCCCAGTAAGCATTACTTGTCCACAATTTTGACCCTTTCTGCTGCTTTCAGGAGTGTGATGTCAGTTTAATGGATGCCTGTGACAGGAGCAATCCCTTACAAGTACTCTAAAGGCAGACATAAGTAAAACAACCCAAACCACATCCATGGTTAATAATTGATGCTTATTCAGCATTGGCAAGCATTGATTATAGGCCTAAAAGGAAGTTCTTTGCAATATTGATTTTGATGCTTTTGACTTGCTATAGCAAGACTGAGAGCCCCACGCTTTTAATGGAAGTTGGTCACATTTCTTGAAAAATTAAGCAGTCTTAAAGCACATGCGATTCAATACGAGCCTCTATTCTATTTTCACAGCTCAGACTACATGTCCTTGAAGAAATGTCAAAAGTGTGAGAGTCTCTCATTTTTAAAAAGAGGGTAGACGCTGATTTCCATGCAGTCCTGTTGAAATCACTTTGGGGAGGGAGCCTACATTTTGCGCATAACAAATGTTAACCGCAACACCTCCTTCCCTGCAAATATTCAACATATTATTAAATATTAAATATGAAAAACATAGTCAACGTATTATAAAATAAAACTCACATGACAAATCTCTAATTGTGTGTTGTGCAATTGGAAAAAAAATTGGAAAAAGAAAATATTGCTTTACCCAGCATGTAAGTAGTCTGTGGAATTCCTTGCCACAAGATGTGGTGATGGCATCTGGTCTGGATGCCATTAAAAGAGGACTGGACAAATTTCTAGAAGAAAAATCCATCCATTTACAAGCTGTGATGAGTATGTGCAATGAGTATGTTTTAGAAGTAGGAGACTTAACGCGCAATCCTAACCTGGAGTTAGGCCAGTTTAGTTAGGCCAGCAAAGTTTGGCTGTCACAAGGAACACTGTAAAGCATGTTTAGACCACTCTTGGAGTCAGAGAGGTCAGCATGCAGATGTACACCATCCTCCTTGACTCAAAGAGTGGTCCAAATGTGCTCTATGGTGGCCCTTCTGCCAGCCACACTTTGCTGGCCTAACTGCGCTGGCCTAGCTCCAGGTTAGGACTGCGCCCTCAGAATGGCAGTTGCAAGGGAGTGGCCACAGGATGCAGGTATCTTGTTATTTCTGTGGTTCTTGAGGCACCTGGTGGGCCCCTGCAAGATACAGGAAGCTGGACCAGATGGGCCTCTGGCCTGATCCAGCATAGGGGCTCTCCTGGTGTTCTTATGAAATGTACAAATTGACAGTGTGTGAGAGGGAAACCATTGCTGGAACACAATGATATGTGAGGCTGGAGAAATGATCAGCACTCCTCCCACTCCTGAGCTGCCTTGCCAAACGGCCACCGCTGCATCCCAGGGCAGCCGGGCAGCTGCAGGGGGCTCAGTGGGAGAAGGGGAAGTTTGTCCCCTTCCCTTGAGGTAAGGGCACAGGGTGGGTGATGGGCCTCCTCGCCCCTGAGCTGGCCAAACTCATCCAGCTCATGGGTAGCTTGCTGGCTGCCGCCCCTGGTGGTCCTGGGCGGGTGCAGCTGCCCGTGTCGGCACTGTGCCACTTGCACTGGTGCAGAAGGGCCTCCTGGCAGAGGGCTGACACAAGGAACATGCGCCCAGCATGGCCTCAGGGTTGCGCTGCCTGGTTGCAAAAGACCTTCTGTATTAGTATCTGTGTGCAAATATTTGCTAGACTCTCTCGCGAAATGGAGTCCCGGAAACTCCCTAAGGACTGTTCCCCCAACCCTTCACAGGCATTGCAGAAGACTGAGCTGGAGAGCAAAACGTGTACTCAGCGACTTCAAGGCCAGACAAAAGGCTGAAGCTGGGTTCAGACTTGATCTACAACATGCCAGTTACCATAGAAAATCAGAAAATGTGGAGTTCCCATTCTCTACCGTAGGCACTTTTGCGCAGCACTTTTTCTTTTGCCTTTTGAAACATGTACAGTCCCCCCCCCAGGGAAATATGTGTTTGGAACCATGTCAAAGTGTTCCCATATACCTGAACTGAAATTGTGTCCTTTGCCCGCCAATGGTTCTGAAAGCGTGACGTTTACTGTGCAAAAATGGCACGCTATCCATGGTGCTGTGTATCAATTTCTATGGAAGTGTTGAAAAAAAGCTACCTTTACCCCTGAAAATCTTTAAAAAAAACTCATTGTTCACTGAGCACACAGCTTGCTTACTTCAGGAATTTGCAGAAGGGGGCCCTAGAGTGCAAATCCTGAAGTAAGAAGTTCATTCTTGCAAAACTGAATTTTTGGCATAGCTTTGACTGCTGTAATTTGACTAATTAGGTCTTTTGCAGGCTTCTGCTACTTGTTTTGCACCCCCTCTAATGAGCTGGAGACAGAAGTCTTCTGCACTTTCCTTGACCCTTCTCTGCTTTATAAACATGTTGGGAAAAACCCTATTTTTTCATAGAGTTGGCTTCTGCAGCTTGCTGCTTCCCATATACTGATATAAGGTGAACCTTTCACCTTTAGAGGTTCCCTCCCACCACAGCCCTAGAACAAGCTGTGGAGAAAAAAAATTATCTTTCTCATTGATTTGTCTTCTCTAGCAGCTACAGAGGCAAGAAATAACCTTTCAAGAAATAACCCTTTGGTTGCTGGAAGGATGATTCCTATGTGAAACAAAGCAAAATCATCAATCCCATCTCCCACCTCACTATGAAATTGACTATTGGACTGTGTCCAGGTGCTGATTTGGAGGAATATTATTTGAATCTTATTCTGTGTTCTTGCACCATTGACAAGATTGATTGTACCACACTGTACAACTACTATAATTTATTACTAGTATGTTCCTGTTCTTGTGTCACTGAGTGGGTCATTTTAGCTTTTCTGTAGCCTGAGGAACTCTGAGAGGCCTCCATGCTGCAGTGAGGCAACTAAGTGCCCAATCCTATTCATTTTTTCAGTGCTGAGGCAGCCACAATGAAACCCCAAGGTAAGAGAATATTTGTACCCTTACCTTGAGGAGACCTCTGTGACTGTCCTTACACTGCAGGATGCAGCACATGCCTCACTGGTACAGCTGGATCACCACTGGAAAGTTGGATAGGATTGGGCCCTCGGTACTCATGCCAGTGCCTGCAACCTGTGAACCTGGGTCATGGGTGCACAGAAGCACCATCATGTTTTTTTTTCCCCCTCAGCCAGTAGGTAAATGGTAAAGCTACAGTTGATGACTGAAAGCAAAGATGCATTACGGATTGTGTACATTACATATGCTAGTATGTCCCTGCAGTGGGGAAGGGAGCCCTGCGTGTGCATGTTGGCTATGCCCCAGTAAAGTTTGCTGCCATGGTGCAAGAAACAGGATGACCCTCACAGCATGAATCAGCTTTGTGAGAAAAGTAATTTGTCTGCAGTGAGATATCCAGATCAATTGCTTTGGGTGAGTGGAGATGCACACACAGACCCAAAACTGCTTGTGCTCAGAGAAACCAGGTGAGCAAGTAACCTTAGGTGATACATTTACCACTGCAGTCTGATGTGCCAATGTAGACTGTGTGTATTTCTGTACCTTGAGAGGGCAACAACCACCTATTTTTTGTTTGTTTGGGTAACTAGATTGTAACACTGAGGTGAGAATGGTCACCTATTTTCTAAATGGCTTGGTAAATCTCAGTGATTACAATGAATAGTCACTCTAAATGCAGATTTTTCTAAATGACTTGGCAATTGTCAGTGATTAGAAAATGAATAGAAGAGCTAGGGTTTTTTAGAAGAGCATTTTGCAGCTTTCTGGCCCTATTGTCCTCAACTAGCTAATCGCATCAACAAGCCTGTCTTCACAATAAATCATGTGAGATCCTTGTGGAGTATAAAAAACATTGTCTCTGTTGCCACATGCAATAATTTATTCACAGTCTCTGAAGACATCAGAACATTAGAAATAACATAGGACAAAGCTTAGGAGATATGTGTTTTCTCTATGTTTTCACCTAACTTGTAAAACTACAGTAAAAAGGATGATTCCTATGTGAAACAAAGCATGGTTCCTATTGTTTCCTATGTGAAACAATCCCATCTCCCACCCCACTATATACTATATACCCCACTAGAAATAACACAGGACAAAGGAGATATGTGTCTCCTCTATGTTTTCACCTAACTTGTTCCCCATACCAAAGGAAAAATATAGTTAGGCTACAAAGAAACCCTACAAAGTTAGCCCATAGTTTGAATGGAAGTACACGCGTTCCCTACCATCGGCGGATTTGCCCGCCAATTATTTAAAAAATTATTACAGGTGCTAATTGTACCAGAAAGCTTTAAAGTTGACTCAGTGAGAAAGGTTAGCCCCTGCCCTAACACAGGAAGCCAAAATGGCAACTTTCATTTTATTTCAGATTTGTGGGCCCCCAATCAGATTCAGAAACGGCACCCCTTTAAACAAAAAAAACCCAAATTCTGCCCCTGTTTCTTAAATGATGACATGGGTGGACCGTCAAAACAACTGTGCCTCTAAAAAAGGTCTATCCTTACACTGTTTACAGTGCACGTTTCAGGTAATTTGGTGGAGCCACTTTTTGAAAATCTCTAAAACATTATTTGGAATTAATTAGTGGATTTGCCCACCAGTGGTAGTAAACGGGTTTGTCACATTGAATTTTAATTACTTATGATCACAGAGTAGCATTCCAGCTAACTATTTTCTTCTACAAACCTGGCAAGGGTGTTTGCAAAACTTTCAAAAACTTTTGCAAACCAAAAATTAGCTCACGATCGCCAAAAATTGGCTCACGACAACTAAAAATTGGCTCACGGCCCACTAGGGCAGTGATTTTCAAGCTATTTCATCTTATGGCACACTGAGAAGGCACTAAAATTGTCAAGGCAGACTATCAGTTTGTTGACAATCAGGCTCACTTCCCCCATTGGCCCTACTAATAAATGACCTCCCCCAAATTCCTGTGGCACAGCTGTGGACCACTCATGGCACACCAATGTGTTGCAGCACAGTGGCTGAAAATGGCTGCACTTGTGCTTACACCAGTGATGTCGCTGGTGCAAGTTCCAGCTGCCCCGTGGCAGTTTCTGGGGCTTACCCCGAAGAGAGCTCCAGCCTCTGAAGATCCCCTGTGGGATGCAGCAAAAGCTGTGCTGGCCCTGTTGTGGTTCCACACAGGTTTGTAGGTTGGATTGGGCTATTAGTGTATTAGAAAATAGCTCAGCACAACCATATATTGGGAAGAGATATGACGGTAATATTCTTGATCTATTTGTGAGCTGGATTCTTTTTTGAATTATTTACCTAAATAACATTTGTAGTTCATCCCGTATTTTGATGATATTCTCAAGCAATATTGTTGAGAAGGGAGAAAGACATTTAGCGCTCCTTCTTGTCGAAAAGAGATTGGATTTATGGTCTAATAACCAGTGATGCTTATTAGATTTATGGTCTAATGACCAGTGATGCAACTGTTGCTGGGCATCCCAGCAAGCTTCACTCCATTTTGAAAACAATCTGGCTACTAAAAATGCAGCTTTCTCCCAAATAGGAATGAGGTCAGCCAAGAATTGCCCTGTAGTTCTACATTTCATTAAAACAGAACACTTTATGACTGCCCTTAAATTTAAGGGAAGACTGACCGAGTGTGGTATCAAGTTGTGTATGAGAGAGGCAGGATTGTACTGGCAAGAATTATGCTTTTGCCACACAATTTTCGCATGTTAAGAATGCATTTTGTTTGGAGAGATGGTGCTCAGCCCATCCAATCAGTCGTGATCTCTCCAGTCTTGACTGAGGGTCCTCTTCTCGATTGCAGCTACCTACTCAAGCGCTGTCTTCACCCCATTTCCCAGATGAGGGGCTTCCAAACGTGTTTGCTTCTCTAAATTTCCTTTAGGAATATTTCCATAAGTCACACACCTCACAAAGATGAACCTGCCACGATGTCATTGGAGTGCCACACGCCCAATTAATTATCGCGAAAGCAACAGGGGCTTTCAGCCCTTTGGTACTTGCCCCAGTGGTGTCCTCTAAATGATTTAAGAACAGGTACTCACTTTTGATTGGCACGTGTCGGGACCCGCCCACCGGAAGTGACTTCATAAGCCGGAAGTGAGGTCGTGGCAGGAAGGGACATGAAAAAAGCCCTTTTTGATGCCTCAGACGATTTTAAACTGACCCAACAGTTGCAGCAGTATTCCACAGCACCCCCAGAACATGTTAAGGAGGCCTGGCATCATGTTAAACCCCAGAGCAACTCATGTTTCAGTGGCAAGGAAAGGAAAGGCTCCGCTCGCTGCCTGCCTGCCTTCCTGGCTCTGAGAACATGCAGGCAACTCAAACGTGCAGGAAATTCAAACGTTGCAGAGGGCGGAGTCGACGAGTGGGCAGGCGAATGGGCAGGGCCAGTTGTAATCCTAGAAACCGGTACTCGCGTACCCCTGCGTACCCCCTGCATGACATCACTGACTTGCCCTCTGCGAATCCAGCTCACTCCTCTGTCCCTCTGCACAGGCTTTCCAAGTGAGCTGCTCCTCCCCCACTGAGATCGTGCTCTAAGGGGCGCTTGTGCTGCGCTCTAGGCGTGCTTGTGCAGGAGCTTCTTGGCTGCACAGGATCCTGAGGCTCCCAGTCAGCTCTGGGTGGCTGTGTCGCTTCATCAGTGGAACAAAGAGCTGGTGGGTCACAATTTTCAGCAGGTGCCCTAAAAGAATAAGCTGCAAATTGAAATTCAAGTCTGTAAACCTTTGCATCCTCCCTTCATTATTACACCGGATGGTGTTTGGTCAGTAATACGCCTGTTGGCTGGGGGAAATTGGACTGGAAAACGTGCTTGGAGGAATACCTTCCATTTCTTTTTGTTATTACAGAGGTCTAGTCTATATTCAGCCAAGCAGATGTACACATTGCGCTGCTAACGTGCTTGCAGCCTGACCTTCAGTCACCTTCGTTATTTGGCTAGAAGAGCTGGATTTTATCAGAACCGGCCCTCTTGAGACTTTAGGAGTGGGGGGGGGATCCAGAGACAGAAATTGAAATGGATATTTCTCAATGTAGGCTGAATGTATATTGAGCAATAGACTGTCCAGCAATATCTGTCAAATGGAATTTCTCTTTCGCCCGCTGAAACTCTCATCATAGCAGAGAGGGCATTATTTGATTTGTTCGGTAGATTAGATGCCGTCAATGAATGTGGCAGGAAGCAGGCCACAGGTCAAAGGCACGTTGCTCTTGGTCCGCAGTGCATCAGAGTGCCTGGAGCAGAGGACGTGGGCGGGCCCAGAGAGGAGCAACAGATGCCGGTGTGTTCCTGTCATGGCAGACCACACTGCGCCCTCTCCTCGGCTTCCCTGTGTCTGGTGGGAGCCCAGAGACGGAGAACTCCCCGTGTTCAATGACTGTGGGGGGGGGAGGAAACAGCAAGCACGCACACACGCTGCCTGGCCTCAAAGGGGTGTGCAGCTGTGGAGACACGAGGGGTCGTCGCAGGTACAGACCACACTGGGAGACACCGTCAAGAGAGTGACGCCAAAATTACTGGGGGCAGCTTATTGCACCCCACATCCCATGAGTCTCATTGCAGAGGACGGGAAAGTGTGGTCCGTTGACACCAGGGTTTTGTGGACCTTTGTAATCGGTGGGTGGCGCTGGAACTGCCAGGGACTTGCGGGATCTAAATTCTCTCCGGCTTCTACTGAGCAGATTTCATTTTAGGCTCTGCTGCTGGGAATATGTAGGTTCAAGATTACATTATTAGGCCAAAGCAGTGCTGCAGCATAAACCATAGCAAGACCATCGGATTAACCTGCCCGTGAGTGTTAATCCCAAATTCTTTGGTATAACTGTTATTATCCAGCTGAAAGCTACTCTTCACGGGCATTGCTTATTCCACCAACAGTCAACGTTCAAGAGGCATTCACATCCATGTTTGTGATGCCAGCAGAGTGAACTGTACTATCACAATATTTCAAACTCCTTTCATACAGCAATAAGTATCATGAAAATTGATTACACCTTTCTCTGACTTTACAAGGTGACATTAAACCATCAAGGTAACAATTGCATCTGCTGTGGATAGAAACTTTATTGGCAGACTCAGAGCGCAATCCTATACTAAGCCGCCTAGTAAGGCCGACATAGCAGGGCTGTATCCTAAAGTCCATTAGGGAAGGTTTTCCCCTTGCACCCGTGTAAGCCCCAGGCTGCTCGGATCTGCACCTGCTGTTTTGCAGGCACAGAGGAATGTGGACAGGAGCGGCCCGAGTCGTGATGCCACCCTGATGAGCTCCAGGAAGGGCAAACTGCCTGTGGCAGCCTAGTTACAAGAGGTTTGGGCCTTTCAAGCAGAGCTGGGCATTTGCATTGGAGCTCCTAGGATGCTGTGGGATGATTTTTCACTTCTGAAATTTATTTCTGAACTCACCATGAAATATGTCTGTCACTGACGGTGCAGCAGCGGCTGAAGGAACAGCTGTCGCATCCTGATAAGGTCTCATAAGGGGGCAGACTTATTACTGGCCTCTTTTCATATTCTTTGGGCTTTTGATGTTTTGATTTTCGAGCCTTTAAAAAAATTGTGTGCAACACACTCCAGCAGGCCTCCCAGAGAGCCTTTCCCAACTTCCTGGTTCTTCTTGATTTCCTTCCACGCCGTGAGGTCTCTCTTTTCTTCCTTCACCACATACTGTTCTATTCATCCATGAATGTTGTCCAAACACGGTTCATTTGACAACCCGGAGTCCAGGGGTGCAGCTGCTTGGGAGAGCAATAATTCCGACAAGAAACACATGTCTCCCATCAGAGAAGTGCTTTGCAAGATGTTGGAAGGGGGCACAGCACAAATCGGAGAAACTGGGCATTAAAGCAAGAACTGTCTGGAATCAAGAAAATGAGAACTGGGAACCTCACAAGAGAATTGAGAATCATGCAGATGCAGAGGGGGTATATTTCGATTTGAAAATTACTTTTTCAGAAATACGGAGATTACGATTCCGTTTATAGAATCGGGCTGCGTGCAGGCTGCACTTTTTTATATTGAAAGTGCAAAGCATTGATTCTCATTCCCCAGCCTTTCTAGAGTTTATAACAGCTAAGGGGGACGCCTGAATAGATAATCCATCACTGCTGAAAGAGATGATCTGTCACTGAGGAATAGAAATTCAGTTCTGAATTTCCCAAATGTTGCAAAAAGGGGCTGTACTGTTAGAAATTATTGTGAACTAACGAAGCCCACACACCCCTGCAAATATAGCTTGACAACCTCACTGACATTAATCAGGCCATGTGCACCACAGTTAAACTGAAGCAGAAACCAGGGATTTGCCTCCATTGCAGTTCAAACGTATCCACTACTGTAGCAGTTCCCAAACCACCCGTGGGAACGGCACCTTCCTTGCTGACAGCCTCTTCCTCCTGCTCCCCCAGAGGCCGCCAACTTGGATTGTGTGAGATCCAAGCTGGTGGCACCAGGAAGAAGAGGCCACCAGGGATATCCCACAGTGCCCCTGTGTGTTTGCCAGAACACCTCCAGGTGCCATGGTGTAGTTTGGGAACCAGAGTGCTACTGGACTGTAAGACCTGCATCACAATTTAGAGTGCAATCCTAACCTGGAGTTAGGCTGGCACAGTTAGGCCAGCAAAGTTTGGCTGGCACAAGGGACACCGTAAAGCACATTTGGAACACCCTCGGACTCAGGGAGGATGGCGCATGTCTGTGTATTGGCCTTTCTGACTCTGAGAGTGGTCCAAACACACTTGATGGTGTCGCTTGTGCTGGCCAAACTGTGCTGGCCTAACTCCAGGTTAGGACTGCGCCCTTAACTGTCATTTTCTCCCCACCCGCACTGCACCGATGGGGATTCTGCTTATTTATTAGATTTGTACTCTGCCTTTCTCCCAAAGGGCACTCATGGCACTAAGAACCACTTAAAATACATAAATGATAAAACACATAAAACTGTAAAATACACATACAGTACATGATAAAACATACATTAAAACATATATACAGTGTTTGTCTGCCATCCTCGCGGATCACCCTTTTATGCTTTGCACAATCTTATGCACTATACTTATGCACTATCTTATGAAAAAAGATGTACCCGTGCACAGTCCATAGAAGAATTTCATTAACACACTCTGGGTTTTGATAATTGTTCAAGGAACAAAAATGCCCAAATCACTAATCGGCTGGAAAACCGACTCTCCCAGCGTCCCGCCATCTTCTCTGTCAAGAACAGTCACCAAAGGCGGCCAGATGCAGGCAAGGAATGGCAGCGGGACAGACCAGTTCATCTATCACATCCTCGTTGTGATGATTAACGCCAGATATTTTGTTTTGTTATTTCACATGGCCCTTGGGTGGAGAGTAGCTGTGGGGAAGCCATTTAGAAACATAGCAGATGCCAGCTGTGGCCAGCCGACGTTGTATAACTGCTCCATGTAGAATGAAGCCGAAGGACCAAATATAGGCTTGCATACAGTGGTGTGCACAAAACTTAATCCAAAGCACAATTCTAACCTAATCCAGAGTGCAATCTGAACCCGGAGTTAGGCAGGCGGAGTTAGGCAGGCACAGTCTGGCCAGCACAAGGGACACCATAAAGTATGTTTGGACCACTGTCGGAGTCAGATAGGCCAGCACACAGACGTGCGCCATCCTCCCTGACTTGGAGAGTGGTCCAAATGTGCTTTACGGTGGCCTAACTGTGCCGGCCTAACTCTGGGTTCGGATTGCACTCCCAGTGTGTGGAAGCAGCTACACAGGACTGGCTGGACATTAGAAGACTGTTTCCATCCACAGCTATTTCTGGCAGCCACCACATGCCCAGTGGTCTTCTGACTTGGCCTTCATGACTTCCTTGAAGGGGACGCAGCTTCAGCAGAGAAGACTCCATTGTACACTTGCAATATTTTAACCAGTTTGAACAAAAACATGAATGCATGACAGCTGCTATCTCTTTCTGCATGACCAGTGTCCCTCAGGAGAAAAGTCCAAAGACACCTGGGATACCCCTGGAAGTCAGGAATTCTACCGGCTGTGGTGACAAGCAACGAAAACCTGCCCATGTTCTGGCTGGTGACCCTGTGCACCCCCCCCCCCCCCGAAATCTGCCTCTGCAGATCAAAACACGGCACTGCAAAGCTGAATTTCCTCAGCAGTTTTCAGGCACACCTACGTAGTTCCACATTTGCATAGCATTGCTTAGCAGCACAACATGTTGTGGGTATCTGCAGCATTGTAGGACTTCTCTGGTGCTCTTGGGCAATGATGGTGCTATCTGCGGTGTGTGCGTGTGCGTGTGCGTGCGTGTGTGTGTGTGTGAAAGATCCCTTCGGTGTCTGGAATATTCTGCCTCTGCAGTCCAACACGACACCTTGAGTGCAACTTGAAGGCTATAATTAGAGGCTCTGCAAATAGCTGGTCAGCGCAGGCACGGTGACCGTCAGCAGTTCTTTGCTTCCCCAGGAAGCCAGGCTGGCTAATTGGATTAAGGGTGTCTCTGACTCTAATCTCCACCAGGGGTTGGGCGGGGGGGCGGGAGAACCATCATCTGCGCCCGGTTTGCGTGTGAAGAAATGATTAACGGAGCTAATAAATGTAATTTAAAGCGGAGCTCATGCACATAATTAAGTAAGCCTTATTCCTTGATTTAAAAATTACTGATCAATGATAATGGCTTTGCTTAAACACTAACAGCTCAAACCGGAGACCCCAATCCTCTCCAGCGCAGGAGCTCCAAATCCTTCCCAGGGGACATTGGTCCCCTTCCCCAAGTGAAGCCCCAGCTTTGTCAATGGGGCTACTTGAGTCTGTTGTAGCGGCCTGCCGCTGCCAGTCCCAAAATCAGGCCCCCCCTCCCCGATTCTTCCTCCCTCTCCTCTCCTGCCACCTTCCCGCTCTGCTGCGGCACTGATGGGGTGGTGCAGGCCTCCCGCTGGGGCTGGGGCTGGGGCTGGGCTCTACATCTCCGCATGGGAATGCAGCAGCACTGCAGAGCCCCCACTGAGTCCCACGGGGGATTTTGGGCAGGGCGCGAAGCAGCTTTCTGTGCTCCAATGGCAAAGCGCAAGCAGAGCTCCACCCGTAGCAAGCGGCCTTTGCTGCCTGCTCCGAGCCGGGAAACGGCTCCTTTCCTTGCCTCCAGAGGAGAGGACAGGTGCCCCAAGTAGTTCAGAGAGTGCGCGATGAGCCAGGAAGACCCACTTTCAAAGCTCATCCCAGTCCTAGATTAAACAGATGGCCCCCGGGGCCCAGTCACTGATGCAGCTGTTAGGCAGTCCTGAGGCAAGAGAACAAACCTTCCCTTACAATGAGGAGGCCTCTGTGACTGCCCCCCCCCCCGCTGCGGGATCTGCCACTGCATTGAGATTGTGCACACGGTATTATACTGTATTCTGCAAGGTCTGGGGCGGGAGGAGGCCCATCGTCACGGAGGCAGTGCTGTGATGCAGATCCCCGTGATCAGTGGTGTCATTCAAATGATTTAGAAACAGGTACTCACTTTTGATTGGCACTTGTCGGGGTCCGCCCACCGGAAGTGAGGTCATGACAGGAAGTGAGGACATAGCTGGAAGTGAGGTCAGAAGCATTAATGCAGCCAATAAGTATTATTTTAGTAATTAGATAACTTCTGGTTAGGCTCTTACCAACTAAGTAAAATACAATTAAGTTTTTAATCTGATCTTTCCTCCAAGGAGCTCAGGATCATATATATCCATCCCTCTTCATCTCCACGGCAACCTTGCACAGTAGTACTGAGAGTGTGCAAGACTATCTAGCAAGTTCTACGATGACTCAGTATACAAAACCCAGGTCTCCCTAACCACACTTGCTTAATAAATACTACTAAATTTGAGTTCACCTCCAGACATTTGTTCCAGCAAGCTGAAGCCAGTGATGCTACTCATGAATGCCTTTTTAGGGATGAAGTATCTAGATTGCAAATTACTGGCATGCCTCCAGTCCTCCGTCTCTTGTGTCTGCCTTTTTGGAAAATACTGTTTTTTCCTCTCCCAGAGGTACAACTTCCTTGGAAGTAAGCTGTATTGACTATAACTGAACTTACTTCAGAATAGTCATGCAATCGCCTCTTTACTCCTGAGGCAATTGAAAAGCAAAAAACCAAACTTTTCATGCATATTCCACATTCAAGTTCCCTGTCTTTCGTGCCTTCTCCCCTGCGAGCGAGCGAGTGAGACAGAAGCTCGGCGCTCCCTAGAAGCCGAGGAGCTGCTGGCTGCCCGCGCTGCAACCTCCTCCTCCTCTCCCCCTCCTCCACCGCTGCCGCCCTCAGGAGCAAGCGCAGCGAGCACGAACGCCGCCAGCTCAAGCCCTTCTCCACCAACCACCGCCCTCGCGACTTCCTGGCGCGCTCGGGCGAAACTGGAGGAGGAAGTAGGAGTACGCAGGTGCAGTCTCTCCACTGGGGCGAGCCGAGAACCGGATGTTTTGGTTGTTAGCGCGCAGTCCATGCCGAGGATGTGCCTAACGCTGGGAGAGTGCGCCTAATGTTGTGGGAGAGTTCTTGTGTTGCAGGCAGGCTGCATATTCCGGGGTGCGGAGTGAGTGAGCCCCCTGACAGGCTTGAGACCTACCGTTAACTAAGGGTATGGTTTGGCACAGTGCAACGCCGGGTTTTTTTGCCGCGTAGGCAACCCACCGCACCAGGGCCTCCCCTAACCCTTTAGGACTGCTGCTCATGCACCATTCGCGGAAATGTCCTCAAACGGTTTAGCTAGCGTTGCTCTCTAGATAGTTGTGTAGCGAGGAAGGTGCTGCTCCCCTGCCTGCATTCTGTCTGAAATCTCTCCGTAGTAATCCTAAAATAATAGTAATCCAGCGCCGGGTCGGGCCGAGAAAGAGTTTGCCAGCGGGCCTGGCGCTAGACCGGGTGCCCACGTGGTCGCCAGGCCCAGCTGCGGAGGCCCGATGGAGCGTCCGCAGCTGGGCCTAGCGCCCACATGGGCGCCCGGTGGAACGCCGGCCGGCTCGGCAAGGAAAAAAAATACCGCCCGGTATTCCCGCTTCTTATCTTATCAATTCCCGCTGCGCTGCTTCTCACTCTGCCGCTGCCGCTGCCGCTGCCACCACACTGCCTGCTTGCCGGCGTGGAGTGAGCAGGCCGGCTTCCAATGGGTGGGCGGGCCAGCCTCCAGTGGGCGGGGCCAGCTCAGGCAGCCAATAACAGGTACGCGCGTAGTGGTGCATACCGGTAGGCTGACACTACTGCCCGTGATGCAGCTGGGCTTCTCCCACGGTGCACACCTCACCTGCAGTCCTCATCGCAGCGCTCTTCTCTCCACTTACCTGGGGGGGATAACAGCAGAGAGAGCTGTAATGGGGCCGTTGTTTAGGCGCCCCCCCCCCCGCCATTTTAAAAGGGGTCCCTCTTTCAAGGTGTCCGCAGCTTCAAGGGCCTTCTGGAAGGGCAGCGGCAGAGCCCCACTGAAGCGGCAGACATCTTCGGACAGGGACCCCCAAGCAGCCCTTGGAACTGGAGGGCAGGTGCTTCTGCTGCTTGGAGGTGCCTCTTTGAAGGTGCCTGCAATCGGGGGGGGGGGGGGCTCTGCTGGCCTTCCAGAAGCTTCTGATCACGTCTCCCACTGATTTCAAAGGCTGCAATCTGGTTGCCTCTTTGAACCGGGGTCTGCTAAGTGGCCTGAGTTGGTTGCTGCGTCTTTGACTCGAGTGTCTCAAGAATCAGGCCAAAATGTGAAAACTAGAGGCCTGACTTGAGTCCCGACTCTTTTTCCCATCTCTGGGAAGAAGTTGTCATGTTATCAATATGGGGATGTGAATGAAGATAAAATACTCATATAGGATGTAGGTAAAAAATTTGCTAGGGCTAATGGTGAGCTAGAAGTATGTGGGACCTACCACAGGCACTTCTAGAAGCACAGAAGATTGAATCTCTTGGTTGCGAGTTATTTTGCCATTGCTGTGGGGTAATGTCTTGATCCCCCAAAGTGAATCCTAGTTTGGGCAGATGTAAGGGTAAGAGCTTTGGAAGAAGCTCCTTCTTCATACCTGTCAGTGCTTCTGGGAAGGGGGACGCTGGTGGGGCAGGTCATTAGACTGTCTCTCCCTTAGCACTTTTAGTCAGCACGTACAATGAATTCTACTCCTTGAAAAACTAATTTAGTTATTAGATCCTATGGCGAACACACACACACACACACACACACACACACACACACACACACACACACACCACATGCACACAAACATGTGTGTACCTGTGCACACACATGCACAAAACTCCATTGATTTGAACGGATTAGCACAGAGGTTCCCAAGCGTTGGGACCCACCTAAACATTCACTTTCCCAGCCTCTCAAGCCTCTGTGGCTATGATGATGATTGGGCAGCAGGACTCCCCCCTCCCCCCGAGTAGCAGATTGTTCAACCCTACTTGGCCAACTCTGCCTTGTCAGTTTCATGGACCACTGGTGGATCCCACGCCCCATAGTTTGGGAGCCACTGGATTAGTAGACACCGTCATATTCTCTTTGCTTGAAACTATGTTAAGTGTTTTATTTTTAAGAAACATTCCCCAGGCAATATGATAAGTGGTTTTCCCACCTCCTGTGAAAGGTCACAAAAATAGCTTCAATCTTATAAACAACAATTGGAACAATTAATTGCTCTCAACTTTAATTAAATGATGATCCTCATTTAGCAATGATTGAATTACAATTGCTGAATAAATTTATGTAACAATATTTAGTTTATGAAATTCCCTATTACATCATTTTCCTTTTGTTGTTGTTCAGTCGCTAAGTCGTGTCCGACTCTTTGCGACCCCATGGACCACAGCACGCCAGGCCTCCCTGTCCTCCACTAGCTTCCAGAGTTCGCCCAATTTCATGTTCATTGCTTCGGTGACACTATCTAACCATCTCATCCTCTGTCGCCCCCTTCTCCTTTTGCCTTCAATCTTTCCCAGCATGAGGGTCTTTTCTAAAGAATCCTCTCTTCTCATGAGGTGGCCAAAGTACTTGAGCTTCAGCTTTAGGATTTGTCCTTCCAGGGAGCAATCAGGCTTCACTTCCTGGAGGATTGACCAATTGGATCTCCTTGCAGTCCAGGGGACTCTCAAGAGTCTTCTCCAACACCATAATTCAAAAGCATTGATTCTTCGGCGCTCTGCCTTTCTTATGGTCCTCACAGCCATACATTGCTACTGGGATGGTTTATCGCTTTGACTATGTGAACCTTTGTTGGCAGGGTGATGTCTTGGCTTTTTATGAAGTTGTCTAGGTTCGCCATAGCTTTCCTCCCAAGAAGTAAACATCTTTTAATTTCATGGCTGCAGTCACCATCTTGGAGCCCAGGAAAATAAAGTCTGTCACTGCTTCCATTTCTTCCCCTTCTATTTGCCAGGAAGTGATGGGAGTGGTGGCCATGATCTTAGTTTTTTTAATGTTGAGCTTCAAGCCAATTTTGGCACTTTCCTCTTTCACCCTCCTCAGAAGGTTCTTTAGGTCTTTCTCACTTTCTGCCATTAGAGTGGTATCGTCTGCATATCTGAGGTTGTTGATATTTCTCCCAGCAATCTTGATTCCAGCAATCTTGATTCCATTTTCCTTTACTACCACTCCAAATAAAAAATGTGTTGGACATCATTCCATCTTCTGCATTTGATGGACAAGCAAAGGTATTTTTTGTAAGCAGCCTGCTCTTGCTAGGACTACACCATTTTTGAAGTTCACGCATGCTGAATTTCAAAAACTCATCACAGCTATATAACATAGCTATGCATGGGAAACGTTCTGCTTAGTGTGTCAAACCTAAATATACCAGAGGAAAACTTTGTTAGGATTGACCTCTGAGTGAGGTCCAGGACCCTTGTCACAGAAGATTCATGACACAATGCAGAATTAAATTCCACCTAGCAAAATCTTGAACTTTGACCTGTGACTGCTCTTACAAGGATGTCACATACATTAAATAGAGCGTCTGTGGACTAAGAGCCAAACCTGTTTTCCTGGCTTGGTTAGTCACCCGGCATCCGTGGTAGAAACTGGGCAATGTTCAAAGCTGGGGTTGGGATTAGGTCTGTGTATTGTACAATACTTAGCAAAAGAGACGAAATTAGTAAAAAGGCTATATATTGCAGTAGTACACAAAAACAGCTTTTGAAGATTCATAATATAAAACCCAGTCACTATCTAAAGATTTTTCACATTCAAAATTCTCTGTTTGTAAATGGAAACTTGAAAGAATGCTAATGAAGATCTGAAGGTGATCTCTTAAATCTTAACACAGATGCCCCTTGTTCAGACAATTCTGTTCCCTAAATGTTTTCGGAGGTTCACTGCCTTTGTTCATATTTCAGGTTTTGTGGGCAGGGGCGTATCTAGACAAAATTGTGACCGTAGCACGCAATGAAATTCCCCCCCCCGCACGCAATGTCATGACGTCACACACACACAAACAGACATAAACACACACACACACACAAAGCAGACCCAGCCAGGGAAATGCAGCCAGCTCTGGCGGGCTCATGGTATATATAAATATATACCATATACCGGGCAGCCCATATATCTCATAACTCATATACTGGGCGGCCCAGGGGAAGGGGAGGGAGACGAGGCGTCAGGGCAAAAGTGGCGGCTGGGTGGCGAGTGAGGCGTTGAGGAGGCGGCAGTGGCGGCTCCCTGAGCAACAGAAGCCTCTACCACTCCGAGTGGTCCACTCGCGCCTCAGAGGAGGGGGGAGACAGGAGGAGGAGGCCGCGAGGGGTGGGGAGAGGAGGCAGCACCAACCACATAATTGAAGGCGACAGGGTGCCTTAAAGTGGCCTTCAAGTGCCAGCGCCGTGGCGGCCAGGAAAAGCCGGCAACTTTAAGGCCACTTTAGGGCGCCCCTGCGGTTTGCAGAGCACGGTGGCAGCTTTCTTCCCTGGGGCTGCCACTCAGGCACTTTAAGTACTCGAGCGGCAGGCTGGAAGGGGAGACGCCAGTGCGCCTCCCGGCTCGGGGCACGGGCGGGGGCCCCCACCTTATGGAGCCCCAGGGCTTGTGCCCCCTGCTGCCATACCCTAGATATGCCTCTGTTTGTGGGACCTTAGTACTTTTATTAAGGAGAATGACCAGCAGTAGTTGTTTAAATAATAAGACTGGCTTCTACATCAGAGGTTCTAGATACTAGTCAAATTCAGGTAGGCATTTTCCCACATTCCACTCAGCTCAATCCTAACCTGTGCTGGTGCCACAAGGCTGCTGGCCTACACGGTATCCAGCACAGGTCAGGAGCAGGCTGGAGGTCTCCACGGAGTAAGGGCACATTCTTCCCCTTACCCCGAGTAATGCTTCAGCCCAGTGACGTCATCCGGGCGCGCGAAGTACCGGAATGCTCGGATGATTGACAGCCCTCCACCCCTATGGCGGAGGGCTGCCACGCCTCCCCAAGCCTCACTGCGCCGGAATCGCTCCATTTTAGAGCGATTCTGGATGCAAGGGAGGGCAGGCGGGCCCAGCAGCAGCTCGCCCGTCCTCCGGAGAGGCGGCGCGGCCCGGACCCTCCGCGGAACTAGCGGAACGGAGTACCGGGCCGTTCCGCCTGGATGACGCCTCTGCTTCAGCCTGCCCAGTGGGGCTACTCAGATCTGTGCCAGCTAAATCCCTAGCACCAGTCCAAGCAGCCCCACGTAGGGCATTTAGGCCCAGGAGGGGGGTTAGGGTGGGGCAGAGGCCTTCTCTGCTGATCTGTCCACTTCCAGATCAGTCATGTCCAGATCTGGTCGGTCCCCAGGGCCGGTTCCAGGAGCAGTGGGACCTGATGTGGGGCATTTTCGCGGGACCCCCACCCTCCCCACAGGGCCCCCACTCATCAAGAAAAACGCTTGTGGTGCTGCGTGTGGCACCTGGAAACAGTTGGGGGTGACACGATGACCTCTGCTCACTGTGCTGGTGCGGGGCCCAAGGTGACCGTCTTGGTCATACTGGCTTAAGACCGGCCCTGCCCGGCCCACTGTCTGCCCTCCCCTGCCCAAGCGCAGCGCCGGTGGGCTGGTGCAGGCCTTTCTGCCGGCACTGCTGACTCGCTGAGTCTGCTCATCCCCCTGCAACTCCTGAGCGCCCAACGTGGGCTACCTGTACCCGCACCAGCGATTCTGCCGGTGCAGATCTGCGTAGCTCCACAGGGGCTGTGGGGACACCACACGGCATAAGGGAACCTCCGGCTGCTTCTCCTGCCCTGCAGGATACAGCAGAGGCAATTTCTGTGCCACTGCACCACAGGGCAGGCGAGCAGCAAAGGCTTGGGTGGCACCAACACTTTGAAAACTCTGACAGGATGAGTTGATTTGGCAATTCGGAGGCAGGGGCAGGTGGGAGGTGATCCTGGATGTGATAAAGACTGTGCATTGGTGCATTTGTGGACAACCTTCCCTTTGGACAGGGGGCGGCACTGAATGGGCTCAGTCACGTCCAGATCAATTATTCAGTATGTGATTCACATCAAGGTGTAAAAACAGGATTCCGAAAAGAACTTCCCTTCAGCACATGCTAAATCTTTCATCAAATTCAGAATTGCTTGCAGTTATTAACACACAATAATAATTTCATGCGTTCCAAAGCCTAGAATTAATTACCATTTTAATATTTGATCTTGCATTCACATATGCTTTACAAACGCATTGTTGAAGCTTTTTCCTCAAGTGTGAAATAGAAATTCTCTTTTTTACCTTATTAAGCTAGTTGGTTCAGCTATACTTGGACGAGTATTATCAATAAAATCTGAGTTAATTTACACTTGAATATTCACTAATCACTGTACAAAGATTCAGAAATAATTTTGAAAGCCGTAAGGGAGAGTTGTATTAAAATAATCTTTTTATCCATTTCTGCAGCATAATTGGATTGTGATAAGGGGAAAAATACGAATCTCAGAAATGCACATATAGTAGATGAGGGACTAGACATCAGAAACCGATTTTAGAAATATGACTTAATTGATGTCCTGGGGTAGTGGAACATCTGGAGATCTGACTGTTCCTCTTTTTAAAAGTGCTAGATAAAAATGAGAATGGGCATATCTAGTGAAGAAAATATATGCAAAAACACACGGCCCCTTTTGCAGCCCTGCTCTAAATTTCCATACTCCCTATTTAATTTCTGGTTCTGAAAGGGCAGTGGGACATTTTATGGGCTCTCACACGCACATTTGGGGAGCAGAATGTGCAGCAGATGAATCTTCTACAGCTCAATCCTAACCAGTGGCGGATCTAGGGGGTGGGGGGGGGCAAGAGCCCTGGGTGCCGTCTTGGGGCCGTCTAGGGGGGCGCCAGTAGCCCCCGCAACATTGTGCGGGTAGACCTGGGCTGCGGAGCCCAGGTCTACCCATTGGGACCAGCCGCGAGTAGACCTGGGCTCCCTCAACGGGAGCCCAGGTCTACCCAGGGTTGCTTCTGGAAAGTATACCTGGGCTCCCATGAGGGCGCACTTCTATTGGGTGCCCCGGGCGCCATTTTGACTAGGTCCGCCCCTGATCCTAACTAGCAGTTATGACGGCAGAGCAGAGGTTCTTCCATTCCATTGGCCCTGCAGCGCCTGAATTGCAGTGGCTCCCTGCGCGGGAGCACAGGTGCGGCAAGGCCACTGCCAGGATCCTATCGCTGTTTCTCCTTTCTCTCCTTCACTCTCCTTGGTTCTACACCAGCAAAATGGCTGTCATGGGCCCAAGGAGACCCACTGGGGCACTCTGTTCCCTTACAATGAGGAAACCTCAGTGACTGCTGCCCCCCCCATAGGATGCAGGGCACAGTCCATTGGCATGGCTGCATTGGTGGGGTTTAGTTAGGATTGGGCTGACAGTAAATAAACAGCATGTGTTGAGCTGCATTTCAAATGAATAAGCATGGTATCTTCATAAATTAGAGATCTGAGCCTTGATCAAGAGGAACAAGTACTGCTGAAGGAAAGTCAGCATGGCTTCTGTAAGGGTAAGTCTTGCCTCACAAACCTTTTGGAATTCTTTGAAAAGGTCAACAGGCACGTGGATGTGGGTGAACCTGTGGATATCATATACCTGGATTTTCAGAAGGCGTTTGACACAGTCCCCCACCAAAGGCTGCTGAAGAAACTTCACAGTCAGGGAATAAGAGGGCAGGTCCGCTTATGGATCCAGAATTGGTTGAGGGCCAGGAAACAGAGAGTGGGGGTCCATGGGCAATTTTCACAATGGAGAGAGGTGAAAAGTGGAGTGCCCAAGGGATCTGTCTTGGGGCCCGTGCTTTTCAACTTGTTCATAAATGACCTGGAGACAGGGATAAGCAGCGAGGTGGCCAAGTTTGCGGATGACACAAAACTTTTTCGAGTGGTGAAGACCAGAAGGGATTTTGAGGAGCTCCAGAAGGATCTCTCCAAGTTGGGGGAATGGGCGGCAAAATGGCAGATGCGTTTCAACGTAGACAAGTGTAAAGTGATGCACATTGGGGCAAAAAACCAAAACTTCACCTATATGCTTATGGGTTCTGAGCTGTCTGTGACAGCTCAGGAGAGAGATCTTGGGGTGCTGGTGGACAATTCAATGAAGGTATTGACCCAGTGTGCGTCAGCAATTAAGAAGGCCAATTCCATGCTTGGGGTCATTAAAAAAGGGGTTGAGAATAAAACAGCCAATATTATCATGCCATTGTACAAATCGATGGTAAGGCCACACATAGAATATTGTGTCCAGTTCTGGTCGCCGCACCTCAAAAAGGTGGAGCTGGAAAAGGTGCAGAAGACAGCCACAGAAATGATGACGGGGCTGGGGAACCTCCCTTATGAAGAAAGACTGCAGCGTTTGGGGCTCTTTAGCCTAGAAAAAAGGCGCCTGAGGGGGGACATGATTGAGACATACAAAATAATGCATGGAAGGGATAGAGTCGATAGAGGGATGTTCCTTACAAAGGTGGAGAGCTACTGGTACCGGGTGCAAGGGAGTGGCAACAGGGTGCAAGCATCTTGTTGTCTCATGCCTCCCTGGGGCACCTGGTGGGCCGCTGTGAGATACAGGAAACTGAACTAGATGGGCCTTTGGTCTGATCCAGCAGGGCTCTTCTTATGTTCTTATATTCTTATGTTCTTTTCCCTCTCTCAAAACACCAGAACCAGGGGGCATCCGCTAAAACTGAGGGATGGGAGAGTTAAAACAGATAAAAGGAAGTACTTTTTTACCCAGCGGGTGGTTAGTCTGTGGAACTCTTTGCCACAGGAGGTGGTGATGACATCTGGTCTAGATGCCTTTAAAAGGGGACTGGACAGATTTCTGGAGGAAAAGTCCATCGTGGGCTATAGGCCATGATGGATTGTGCAACCTCCTTACATTAGTAGTAGGCTCCTTCAGAGTACTGGGTGTAAGGGAGTGGCAATAGGATGCAAGCGTCTTGTGTCTCGTGCCTCCCTGGGTACCTGGTGGGCCTCTGTGAGATACAGGAAGCTGGACTAGATGGGCCTTTGGCCTGATCCAGCAGGGCTCTTCTTATGTTAGAATTCCAAATCAACCATAGACTGACTCGGACGGGCAGTGCAATCCTAACCTGCGCTGGAACAGGCAGGCCAGCTGGCCGGTGCTGGGTCCTTATGCAGGCTGTGAGGCAGCCGGAGCTCACCATGGGGCCCCGGGGCAAGCCCCCTGCCCCAATGGGCTGTTTAGCAGGCACCGGTCCGAGCACACCACAGCAGTCCAAATTGGCTGCCCCGCCTGCAGGAGTGCCCTCCCCCATCCCACTCTGCCCCTCCCACCTTCCCCCCACCCGGAAAAGCGCCTGCACTGGCTTTGCCTTGTGCTGGGGCAAAAGTGCCTTGTGGCACTTTCACAACAACATTGGGCCAACGCAACACACATGTGTTGGCCCAAAAGCACTCTTGGATTGCACCCGTAATGCACTAACAATCAAATTAATAACATTTCATTTTGCCCCAGAGATTACGGGAAGAGCAGATGAGGAGGATGCTGACAAGATGATTTTAGTCCATTTGCTAAAAGGACATGAAATATTTGGAGATAGTCATCAAAAAAATGTGAGTGGCACATAAATACATCATTTCCATTTAAACGCCTTTGGATTTTTAAAATATCACCCATTTCCCCCCACACCGTTTTTTTCCCCAGTTCCACCCGCCAGATTTGGAGGATCTGAAATTTTTGGCCCCATTTCTGAGTTCACTTGAAGGCTGCAAGCTCTGAAATATTTGATGTAGTTTAAATGTATGTCTTTATACTTCACTTTTCCTCTCCAATAGAGATGCCTAAAGTGGCTAATAGCCCCATCCTATCCTCGAGATATGCAAGTGGTGATCCTGATCTATATGCCACCGGGGGGGGGGGCTCCTTCAAACGCTGCCCCCACCAGAAGTCACTGCAATGGCGTTGTGATGACATCACCACAATTGCCTCTGCTTGCGCACTGTGGCTCCACACCACTCTGGGGCCGCACTCCAGTAGTGTCAGCTTACCAGTATGCTGGGCGGGTCTTCTGTGTGATCAGCTGCAGCGGGCGGGCTTTCGCCATTATGCAATGGAACGCAGCGAGCGCGCTGCCGATCACCCCGAAGACCCGCCCAGCGTACCGGTAAGCTGACACCACTGCCGCACTCCTTTTAGGCCTTTCTTTAAGCAGACGGGCAAGCTTTCCTTGGGCAAGCATCCTGAGCCCCTCCCCCTCCCTGGGATAATCTGCCATGGGGGGCCCTCCCTCTGCCGCACCCCGTTTTGCTCCCCTCTTGCCTCTCTCCGCCTTCCCCTTGCACCTCCCAAGCCCCTGCGCCAACCGAGCGCGGCCAGTGTGGGAGGACTCTTGCGCCCCCCGCGTCATCGTCGCTGGGCCAGTGCTGCTCCCTGCAGCCTGAAATGCTCGTCGTAACCTCCAGACAAGCCAGAGTGCCAAAGGCTGTAGCTGTTCTATTTATGACACGGCAATAATACTGCAGGCGATAGGAAATTAAAGGCATTTTTCAAGTCAGTATGTAGATTTTGTCAGATGCGACTGCAATACCTATTGTTGTGACAATTTTGCATGAATTCGTAATGATTAGTAATTTAAGATTACGAGACATCCATTTCAGGTTTTAATTCTGAGTGATACATTGTGAGTTAATTTTTAATAACACGTCATAATGTGTTCATTACCCAGCATTGTGGATGTCATAAATAGTGAGAGTTGTTTTAATTTCAGTGTAATATTAGTTAATGGCCATTTTTTGTAGCTGGGATTCAATGTCTTTTTTGTACACTGAAAATTAATAGGAAAAGCATTTTCTAGGATTCTGCTGGTATCTTGATCATTCGAGGGGCCTTTCTGGGAGGGAGGGTGGTTTTGGGCAAGGGGTGGGTGGGCCGGGAGGCTTGCCAGCCTGGGAAGGGGGGTGCGGCTGGGCTGCAGCCATTAGCCTGCATCCAACCCCTTGTCCCCAGGGGTCGCACAACTTTCGTAGAGCTACATCTGCTAAACAGCAGGCGCAGATCCAAGCAAGCCCCATCGGCTGGCCCCAGCGCCAGTTAGGATTGCACCCTGAGCTGCGCAGCTGCTACCCTGTGCTGCTTATAGGAGAGGGCAGCTGCTTTACCTGTTCCAGGACAGGATAGGATCGGGCTGCAAGTTGAATGCATGCAAATTACAAACTTGATCTTTGCAGGCTATACTGTAATGATACCACAGTTTAACAGATCTTAATTTGCAAAGTACCCTACATATTATTGTTGTGACATGAAGTTAAAAAACTGGAGAAAGTTAAAAGAGCAGGTTGAAAAAATTATAAAAAGTTATTTGAAGAACACCTTTGATGCATCTTGTATATGTATGTGCAAATACTGCATATTGATTGTGAGAATATTGGATAACACAAGTTCAGCAGATTATGTATGACCTACAAATGTGCTAAAGCAGCAATTGCAAACTCACAAATTATCTGAAGGCGTGCACCCAAGGTGGAGAAGGCTATCTCACAAGGCAGGTAATTCACTAAGTTCTTCCTGACATTTTGGCAATATAAACTGGTGTATTTTCGACGCGAAAGGCTGAAGGATTGGCCTTAAGTGAATTATAGACCTTTCATGGTCTTCACTGGGACATTTAACAGACTAAATATTAGCACAGGAGCAGATTATATTGATAAAAGCTTGCTTCTTAAAGGAGTCAGTGAATGCCAAACATCATGCAGGTAGATTGATTTATCATTAGATTATGGTAACACAATTTGAAATTGAATGCATTGGATAATAAAATTTTGAGTTCCTTAAAGTAATTGGCAACAAAAATAACATATTCCTGGAGGGATCTTATAAACGTTGCAGCATTTCATGGAAAATATGTCAACATCCCTGTCCTCGAAGCCGTAATGATGCTGAAGTCAATTTCATAATGAATCACTGAACTCTCAGACAGCAACTCTCTGTCGACCCCACTGCAGGTTTTGGTTTTGGTTTTCTTTAACCAGCGTGGTGGGAAAACGGACCCTCGCAAAATAAAGTAGACGGACTAGAATCGGTGCAAAAGGGGACCAGGATTCAGCTGCTAAAAACGCACTTAAGTGAAAAGACTTCTAATATAGGGCATCTCTGTCTGGGCCATTTCTGATTATTGGATTGTAGGTTTTTCCACAGTGCATGCCTTGTTGTTACTTATTTGTAACCTGTCAGCAATACAAAGCTTTTGCTTAAAGGTAGTGCTTTTGTTGATGGCTATCATATTTATCAACCCCCAAGACACAATCCAAGGCAAACATTCCAACATCACAGTAATCCAAGTCTACGCCCCAACCACTGATGCTGAAGAGGAAGAAGTTGACCGTTTCTATGAAGACCTATAACACCTTCTAGAATTAACACCCAAAAAAGATGTCCTTCTCATCATAGGGGATTGGAATGCTAAAGTAGGCAGTCAAGAGGTAATAGGAATAACAGGCAAGTTTGGTCTGGGAGTACAAAATGAAGCAGGGCAAAGACTGATAGAGTTTTGTCAGGAGAACACATTAGTCATAGCAAACACGCTTTTCCAGCAACACAAGCGGCGACTGTACACAGGCGACTGTACACACCTGATGGTCTACATCGAAATCAGATTGATTACATTCTTTGCAGCCAAAGATGGAGAAGTTCTATACAGGCAGTCAAAACAAGACCTGGAGCTGACTGTGGCTCAGATCATCAGCTTCTTCTTGCGAAATTCAGGCTTAAACTGAAAAAAGTAGGGAAAACCACGAGGCCCTCCATGTATGACCTACATCAGATCCCATATGAATATACAGTGGAGGTGACAAATAGATTTAGGGGCTTAGATTTGGTAGACAGAGTGCCTGAAGAACTTTGGACGGAGGTCTGTAACATTGTACAGGAAGCAGCAACTAGAACCATCCCAAAAAGAAAGAAATGCAAGAAGGCAAAGTGGCTGTCTGATGAGGCTTTACAAATAGCTGAGGAAAGAAGGGAAGCCAAAACCAAGGGAGAAAGGGAAAGATATACCCAACTGAATGCAGATTTCCAGAGAACAGCAAGGAGAGATAGGAAGGCCTTCCTAAATGATCAATGCAAAGAAATAGAGGAAAACAATAGAATGGGAAAGACTAGAGGGCTTTTCAAGAAAATTGGAGATATCAAAGGACAATGTCATGCTAAGGTAGGCACAATAAAGGACAAGAATGGCAAGGACCTAACAGAAGCAGATGAGATTAAGAAGAGGTGGCAAGAATACACAGAGGAACTCTATAAGGCCGATCTCAATGTTCCTGATAACCACAATGGTGCGGTCACTGAGCTCGAACCTGACATCCTGGAGTGTGAAGTCAAGTGGGCTTTAGAAAGCATCACTAACAACAAAGCTAGTGGAGGTGACAGCATTCCAGCGGAGTTACTCAAAATCTTAAAAGATGATGCTGTCAAAGTGCTGCACTCCATATGCCAGGAAATTTGGAAAACCCAGCAGTGGCCACAAGACTGGAAAAGATTAGTTTACATTCCATTCCCAAAGAAGGGCAATGCCAAAGATTGTTCAAACTACCGCACCATTGCACTCATTTCACAAGCTAGCAAGGTCATGCTCAAAATCTTACAAGCTAGGCTTCAGCAATATGTGAATCGAGAACTACCAGAAATACAAGCTGGTTTCCAAAGAGGCAGAAGAACTAGAGATCAAATTGCCAACATTTGTTGGATCATGGAGAAAGCAAGAGAGTTCCAGAAAAACATCTACTTCTGCTTCATTGATTACGCCAAAGCCTTTGATTGTGTGGATCACAACAAACTGTGGCAAGTTCTTGAAGAGATGGGAGTACCAGACCACCTGATCTGTCTTCTGAGAAACCTGTATGCGGGCCAGGAAGCAACAGTTAGAACTAGACAGGAACAACTGATTGGTTTCAAATTGGGAAAGGAGTACGACAAGGCTGTATACTGTCACCCTGTTTATTTAACTTATATGCAGAGTACATCATGAGAAAGGCTGGGCTGGATGATTCACAAGCTGGAATCAAGATTGCTGGGAGAAATATCAACAACCTCAGATATGCAGACGACACCACTCTAATGGCAGAAAGTGAGGAAGACCTAAAGAACCTTTTGATGAGGGTGAAAGAGGAAAGTGCCAAAATTGGCTTGAAGCTCAACATTAAAAAAAAACGAAGATCATGGCCACCACTCCCATCACCTCCTGGCAAATAGAAGGGGAAGAAATGGAAGCAGTGACAGAGTTTACTTTCCTGGGCTCCAAGTTCACTGCAGATGGTGACTGCAGCCATGAAATTAAAAGACGTTTACTTCTTGGGAGGAAAGCTATGGCGAACCTAGACAACTTCATAAAAAGCCGAGACATCACCCTGCCAACAAAGGTTCGCATAGTCAAAGCTATGGTTTTCCCAGTAGCAATGTATGGCTGTGAGAGCTGGACCATAAGGAAGGCAGAGTGCCGAAGAATAGATGCTTTTGAATTATGATGTTGGAGAAAACTCTTGAGAGTCCCCTGGACTGCAAGGAGATCCAATCGGTCAATCCTCCAGGAAGTCAAGCCTGATTGCTCCCTGGAAGGACAAATCCTGAAGCTGAAGCTCCAATACTTTGGCCACCTCATGAGAAGAGAGGACTCTTTAGAAAAGACCCTCATGTTGGGAAAAAATTGAAGGCAAAAGGAGAAGGGGGCAGCAGAGGAGGAGATGGTTAGACAGTGTCACCGAAGCGATGAACATGAAATTGGGCCAACTCCGGAAGCTGGTGGAGGACAGGGAGGCCTGGCGTGCTGTGGCCCAGGGGTCGTGAAGAGTCGGACATGACTTAGCGACTGAACAACAACAACAAAGACACAATATTTGGCACTGGAAATGGCAACTTCCTCCACATCGCCCACATCTAACACTTCTACTATGACCCTATCCCAGTGGTTCCCAAACTGGGGGTTGGGACCCACCAGGGGATCACGATCAGTGGTGTCATCCAGGGGGGGATGCACCGGAACGTGCGTTCCGGATCCTGACTGGTTTGTGTGTTTTTCCCCCTTAACATTTGAATTTGGCGGGTGAAGGCAGATGGTGGCTGCGCAGCTGCGAATGTGTCTGTGATCGGCAGATCGCGGTGATCGGGGCGGGAGAGACGGTGGGGAAGGGTGCGTGAGTTGGCCCTGGGGCTCCGTTGCCATGAAGAGTGGGAGAGCGAGTGAGCGAGGGGGTTCAGGACTGCGTGAAGTGGGGGGGTGAATGGAGTTTTGGGACGCTTTAAAGGGCGCGCGTGCAGGTGGAGGGTGGTTGAGCAGTTGCGAAGTGCCTTTTTAATGCTGTCAGATTGCGGGGATTGGGGTGAGAGAGAGCGAGGGGTGAGGAGGGGCATGTGAATTGTGCTCTGGGGCTGCGGGGTTTGATGGAGAGTGGAAGCGTGAGAGAGAGAGTGAGTGTGGGCGTGTGTGAATGAATGAGTGAACGAATGAGTGCATGTAGTGTGGTGACTGGTGCTTAAATGGGGCGCGAGTGAAGGCAGATGGCGGCTGCGCAGCTGTGAATGTGTCTGTGGCAGCAGATCGCGGTGATTGGGCGCGTGAATTGTGCTCAGGAGCTGCGGGGCAGTGGTGTCATTCAAATGATTTAGGAACAGGAACTCACTTTTGAGTTCAAATTCAAATGTTGAAGAGAGAGAAAAACCCGGAAGCAGCCACGGAGCCCGTTAGGATCCGGAACGCCCGTTCTGGTCCGTTCCCCCTGAATGAAATCACTGCTGCGGGGTGAATGGAGAGTGGAAGAGTGAGGGAGGGAGGGAGTGTGGGTGTGTGTGAATGAATGAGTGAGTGAATGAGCGTATGTGGTGCAGTGATTGGAGCTTTAACAGGGAGCGAGTGAAGGCAGATGGCGGCTGCAGCAGCTACGAAGTGCTTTTTTAAAGCTCTCAGATCACGGGGATTGGGGTGAGAGAGAGAGTGAGGAGGGGCGTGTGCAGAGGCGTTCCTACAGGGAGGGCAAAACTCTAAGTTTTGCAAGGAGCCTTACCCTGCCATGTAAATCCCTCCTCTCCCTTGCTGCTGTAGCCAGTAAGCAACACCAAGATGTTGTTGTTCCCTGTGAGGATTGGCTAAAACAGTGCAAGGGAGGAGTGATTTCCACTGCAAGGTAAGGCTTCTTGCAAGACTTAGAGATTTGCCCTCCCTATAGAAACGCCACTGGGCATGTGACTTGTGTTCTGGGGCTGCGGGGTGATTGGAAAGTGGAAGAGTGAGAGAGTGAGTGCGTGCGTGTGTATGTGTGTGAGAGTGACTGAGTGAGTGAGAGAACGAATGACAGAATGACGTGTGGTGAATGGAGTGTGTTTATTTTTTTTTTAAGCAGCAACAACCTCATTCTCACTTTTTTTCTGTGGCCCCGAAAGCCCCGATCTCCATGCAGGAGCATCTTTTAAAAAAACAAAACAAAACAAAAAACAGCAACAACCTCATTTTTTTTAAGCAGCAACAACCACTTCCGGCTACGACGTCACTTGCGTCTTGCCAATCAAAAGTGAGTTCCACTTCTTAAGTCATTTGGATGACACCACTGGTCACGATCCAGTATCAGGTGGGTCATGAAGCACCTGGAGCAGCCATATTGAAAAGATGGGAAGATGGGATGCTGGAAAGGGGGCGGGGTCTGTGCGGTGGTTTTGCTTGGGTCAGGGTTGTAAAGAGACCTTTTCTTTCTTTCTGACTCACTTTGCTATTGGGAAATGGCTGAGCAACAACCCAACTTGGAAAGCAACAGGTTCTGCCATCACAAGGATGGCACTTCCGGCCACGCCATCACTTCTGGATTCACCTGCTCCGAAGCCAGGCCTGGGCCCCTGGCCTTCTGCAGCTGCTGCAGCCACATCCTTCAGTTCCACTCTGGCTGAAGCCACCCTTCGAAAAAGAGAACGCCTGAACGGATGCATTTAGCATTTTTGCTCTGGATTTGTTTGGGATGCCTGGCTAAAAATGGGCATCTCATATGAAGCAGCTTGATTGACTAGCGTTAGATTCAAATGTCAGTCACAATAAACCGGAAACTGCTGGCAAGGATACTAACCCATGTTTTACCGTTGTTTCCATTTTAATGGGCAAATTGGTTTTAAATTTGATTTCCTGTCTCCAGCATTGTTGTCAAGCCTCCTGACAGACAATGCAGGAGCCACTTTTGTTCCTGCAAATATACATACAATATACACCCATAGCAGAATCAGTAGCAGCGTATAAAATATGATTTGCTGCCTCTTCCTGAAGCTACACACTTGAGTACGTATTCAGTAGTTGTACCAGAATCGGTTAGAATTAATCCTAATATCCTATTACTGTTTGCATCCAAGTATGCTAAGGATATTGTGCACTACATTGAATGCCAAGGAGAGAGAATGCCCAGGCAGATAAAATTCCAAGAGCAGGAACCTGTGAGCAAGAGCAGACAGATGCAAGCCGAATGACAAGAAGAAACTTCCAGATTTTACTAACAGAAAACAAAACAGTAACATGAAACCCTGCAGGGTCTGCAGCCAAAGAAGTGTCACTGTGGAAGCATCAACTGGGAAGTATTTGCTTCTTGCGACTGAGTGACAACCTCCCTCCTCGAAGAACAGAATTCAAAGGTGTGATTCTTTTACCACCCTGCCCTCATTGCAATTTCCCCCCCCCCCCATTCTGGTTTAATTTCATTTTAAAGGGGTCTCTGCTGGTCACAGGCACCCTCCTGAAGGTCCCTGCAGCCTCTGGAAGGTCCCTGCAGCATTCAGAGATCTTTGGGCACTTCTTGCTGCACTCTGCTGGCTTCCTGGGATTTCTGCTGGATTCTTCTAATGGCAGAGAAGGGACCCCTTGCACCTCACCCCATTGATCCCATAGGCTCAATGGCTCATTATCTGTGAATTTGCTAGCCGCGAGGATTTTCAGGAACCTAACGAGAACTGACTGCAGCTGCTCCACCACTGAGCTACTGCACCCCTCCCTTCCCCCCAAAAAGGGTCCATATACAGTAGTGTGCACAGCTTCAGTGCAAATGACGTATGGTGGAACGTTTCTCCCAGGATCTCTTTCTCTTCGAAATGATGACAAGGAATCTACTCTGGGCTCTTGCTTGGCCACCAAGACATGCTCTGCTTGTGGGCTCCAGGGAGATGAGAAATTGTGCAGCCTGAAAGCCTGTGCCTGAAAATGGCATTAATATTGGCAATTGTTTTCCACTTGAGTGGGTGTCACTAGTCTTGGTAGGATTGGCCACATGCACGTTTCCCTTGGATAATAAGACTGGTAAATTGGCACAGAAATTGGGCAATGGAATACGAAGGATGGATAGAAGCTGAATCAGAAATCCTCTGGTAAATAGGCCGGGCCCTCGTTCCATGGCATTGCATTTAGGAATGTTGACAGACTTTGAAGGAAAAGGACTTCCTAGGCCCTCCCCCTGCCCCAACTCAAGACTACCCCATTTGGAGCATTGAGCCTGCAAGTGCCAAGACCTCTGCCCCAGCCATGACAGAGGCCAGAAGAGGGCAGTGTTGCCCATTAGGCTGAGCAGGCTGAAGCCCGCCTAGGGGCCCTGCAGGGACTAGAGCCCGTCAGGAGGGCCTGTCTGAACGTCAGCCTAATAGTCTGTGGGGCTCCAGACGATAATATGAAGTACAGGATTGGGACTGAGACAAACCAAACTGCCAAGAAAGGCCAGCTCAAAGGAGACACTAGTTTTCTCTATGGAAATGTAGGAAGTCCAGAAAAATAACAGACCTACGAGGGTTAACAGTCCTAGAACAACCTTCGACTGGGGTAGCAGCACCTACAAGAAAGAAGCGGGTTTCCTTACCTGCACACGGTTCCTGTGCCAAGGCCTTCCCCCACGGGCAGCTGCGAGAAAAGAAGCAGCAAAAGTCTCGCTTTATTTTCATTCGCTCCATGTCTGGAGGTTTTTGGGGTTTCCCCCCCCCTTCCTCTAACCGGTCAGAATGTTTTACTGTTTCTTTTGTAGCAGTGGCTGACTTTCCCCTCCTTCCTCCCCATCTCCTTTGTCTTTCTCTCCTGCTCCCCACCCCGGAGAAGCCACACTTGGCTTAAAAGGGAGGAAACCCCCCGCTTGGCCTCTCGCCAGCTCCAAAGTGCTCCGGCAGCTGAAAATGCCTGCAGGAGGCTCAGGCGAGGAGGACACGAGTGCAGTTGTGTGGCTGGCTCTACTCTACATATAAAAAGGGAAACACAAACGCTATTTCTCGGGGAATCTCAAGATTGCTGGAAGCTCTTGTTAGAAAGGGAAAGCTATTTCTGGGTGGCAAAAATGCTGGTGAGTTATTGGTAGATGCAACAGTTCACTTCAGTTTATTTATGGAAAAAAATGGTCAGGCCCATTTCCATGTCCTGGAAGTGGGTCAGGTCCATTTCAATTAAGCGTATTTTTGGGCTGACGTACTTGTTTCTTGTGCTTTACATAGAAATGCAAACCCTTGTCTGAGGGACAGGGCAATGGAGGCCTCATCAAGTCATCTGGCAGGAGGGGGGCTGAGCCAGAGATGGAGGGGGCTGCCTGTATGAGAAACCCGGCCAGCCAGTGGCGGGGGCAGAAGGGGCCAGGCGGCTGTCGCAGGAGGATGGCAGCCTGCCAGTGAGCCCCAAAGGCAAGCCCTGGGAGAGGAGGACGAGGGTGAAGAACATAAGAACATAAGAAGAGCCCTGCTGGAGCAGGCCAAGGCCCATCTAGTCCAGCTTCCTGTATCTCACAGCGGCCCACCAGGTGCCCCAGGGAGGCATGAAACAACAAGATGTTGCCACTCCCCTGCACCCGGTACCAGTAGCCCACCACCTTTGTACGGAGGTTGCACAATCCATCATTGCCCATAGCCCACGATGGACCTTTCCTCCAGAAATCCGTCCAATCCCCTATTAAACGCATCACGACCAGATGCCATCACCACCTCCTGTGGCAAAGAGTTCCACAGATTAACCACCCGCTGAGTAAAGAAGTACTTCCTTTTATCTGTTTTAAGTCTCCCAACCCTCAGTTTTAGCGGATGTCCCCTGGTTCTGGTGCTCTGAGAGAGGGAAAAGAACATCCCTCTATCAACTCTATCCCTTCCATGCATAATTTTGTACGTCTCAATCATGTCCCCCCTCAGGCGCCTCTTTTCTAGGCTGAAGAGCCCCAAACACTAAACCTCTTCCCCCTCTCCCGGAGTGAGGCTGGACCCAGGGGGCCCATGGCCAGGCGAGGCCCCCAGACCTGACTCTCCAGGGAGCCCCGGCACCCCACCACACGCCCCTGCCAGACCCTGGGCGCCCACGGTGTTGTTGAGTAAAGGAAAAAGCCACGGCAACTCCAGTGACAACACGCAGGTAATATGAAAGTGGAGACTCGGTAAATCCTGGCCACTTTCCAGAGGACTTCCCCACTGCCCAGCCTCATATTAAGCCATTAGACCAGAATGCTGTAGGTGTGAAATGAGAAATTTTGGGGTCTGTTGAACACAGTCAGCGTTTCACAGTTGGTTAGCTTGAAGTGCGGATGCGCAGGTGTTCCTGCAAGCACGGCACACTGGGAGAGTCTCGTGCTCAGCGACCCTCAAACGGGCCCTTTCCCCTCTGAGGCAACCTGGTCTAGTGAATGATGTGTCACAGGCAGGTGAGGGGACGACCTCCTTACCTGTGTTTTCACTTTCTGTGCAGCTGCTGATTGGAACATCCACTTGTTTGTGATTGGATGGTCCAGGGGCAGCACACTGGAGGTGGGGAAGTCGGTGCTCATACTGTGAAGGCATCTCGTGATAATTTAAAAAGAAAGCCATTACGAACACGTTCAAATTGTGGGTGGCTTCTCTGGAAAAACAATTCGCATTGTCCATGAAAGCGACACTTGCTAACACTGACCATTCTCAGCCTTCATGGGGGTTCCTGGAAAACCCAGCAGATATCAAATGCAGGGATAAGGACTCATTGATCCTATGGAATCAATGGGGTGAGAAGGAAATCAAATTAGTACAAATATCTTCAGAATGGCACAGACCATCCAGAATGGCTGGAGACGGCTTCAGAAGGGCTTGGATAAAGCGGCCACTCAAAACGGCCACTGTGAGATTCAGAATGGCCTTCACGGACGCTGGGATAGCCTCAGAGTGGCCAGACCACAAATGGCAGGAGGTAAGTCACGTTCTGTGTTCCCACGGATAAGCAACTCCATGGGAACAGAGCAGCGTTGTCATTCAGCCGGAACGCTGGGCGGGAGGAGCGGGTGAGCGGCAGCCCGCCCGTTGCGTTCCGGTCCGTTTCGCCGTCTTCCCCGCCCCTGCGCTCACTGCCGCTCACCCGTTCCTCCCGCCCAGCGTTCCGGCTGAATGACAACGCTGGAGCAGAGTGTGTGGCTGCTGAGAATCTACCACACATTTGCTGCCCAACACTCTCAGCCCTTTACCGTGCCGGGACTCCCCACCTGCCCCCGCAAGTGCCGGCGTGGCGTCCTGGCCTGCTGCTGCCTGGCATTTGAGGGCTGCTGGTGAAAAAGGCACCTGGCAGTGGCTGCTGGCAGTGGTGGCATTTGGAGGGCAGGAGGGGGACACCTGGGCCAAGGGCAGGGTGGGAGCTGGGTGGGCTGAGGTGCTTCAAGGGCAGGAAAAGGCTAGGCTCCATGGGGGGCAGCGCTTTCTGTGATCTTATCCAGCATTTCCTAGCCCTACACCACTTCCCATGCCTCTCGTCAGTTTTACCAGCAAACTAACAGGTGTGGTGGCTCTGAGGAGACCCATTGGCCATCATGTGGCCTGCCTGGAGGTAGATTTTCTTTTACGTAGGTCTCCCAGGCTGCTGGTCTCTCCTGCTGCCTCAGCTTGCAGTCTGCACTCTGCATCACCCCTGCATGCTGTGGGCCAGGATTGGGCTGCCCAGTCCCTTTGGCTTGGCCCAGTCATCAGAATCATCATTCTGGTCTGATCTGAATCCAGCCCAAATAGCCTGTTTGCAGCAAGGCCATTCTAAAGAGGTCCCAGGGAAGCTGGTTCACGCTTGTTTGCCACCCTTATTCCCCAGCACAAAAGTCTCCTGCAATAGACTTTATATTCATTCAATTGTTATGACTCATTTCTCCAAGGACTTGAAAAAGCAATGCATGGTCTCCAGGAAGTTTTCCGTTTGTGCAGACAGTTTACAGGGCCAGAACTACTTGACTTCAAGGATAAAACCTACCTGCAGGGCTGTCCTGATACAAAAGAGGAAACGCAGCTGGCAAGTCTTGCATTTGTGACACCGCAAGAGAGGGAAGAGGACAGGGCCACAGAAGCACCTGCTTCTTAGACAGAATTTCCCGTGTTCCATCCCTGGCCTCCATCCCTCGGTAGTGCTAGGAGAGTTTCCCTTCTGAAGTCCAGGACGGCTGTTGCCAGTTGAAGGAGACCCTTTGAGCAGCGACAATCAGCACAGCTCAACAGCCGACGGTGGTGCTGGGAGAGCTCAAGGGCCGGACAAAGAGCTTCTGTGGGCCGCATCTGGTTCCCGGGCCTTATGTCTGGTACCGTCTGGTGTAGACAGTATTGAGCAAGACAGACCCATGGGAGAAGACGGCCTCATTTCTCCATCTGGAGATCAGATTTCTAAATGTCTGCTAAAAGGACAATAGGCTGATGCGTTTCTCCCCACTGCCTCAGCGGAACCCAGTGCTACTGGGTGAGCAGCATCCCAGCCTACAAACGCTCTTCCCTGGCCAGGACTTGGGTAACTGGAGTGAACCTGGCAATAACTACATGAGGCTGTGGAAGTGTTCCAAAAATGTCTCTGCATTACCCACGGTTACCCTGGGTGAAGGGGGTATAATTTTGTAGAATTCATAACTCAGGGGCCTGGAGAGTGATCACACTTTGGTTGGGGAAGGCCAGTAAAACTCTGCAGCATTTGCTGATCTCCCCACTCACAACCCTGGATTGGGACCATCGCATCGCACCTAATTCTGGCTTCTCTCTTATCACTGAAGTGACTATTCTTGAACTATGGGCCACAGTTCAAGTAGCAATCAAGGAAAGGGATATTAAATCATATAGTTTAATTTCCCAAAGTACCCAAACCCTGCAAGCTTTATAAATTACCTTCAACTTTTGCATTTAACTTCAAACATTGCACTCAACATTCATTACTCTGGTAGGTTGATTTTATGCATTATCTGCACTGGAACATTTCCCCCATTTAGATTTCACTTTAACCAAGGGAGGAAGGAGCGGAAGATAGTCCCAGAGGTTTATGACTTCTACCCAGGAGCATATAGTTTGCTAATCTTGCCTTGAGAAGTAAAAAAAGGGCATGTACTTATTTATTCCACGACTTTCCTTC
>JAJKFI010000151.1:555053-573319 GCA_029204185.1 Lerista edwardsae | reverse complement strand
GTCGGACACGACTTAGCGACTGAACAACAACAACAACAACAACATAAATCTGTACAATATACAGATAAAGACAACAGTCGAAGGCCTCTGAATTAACATTCAGCAGCTGCATTTCTCCCCTGTAGCACATGGGCCCAAAAGCAGGCAGGTAACTGGGTCTTTTACTGGAGGCCACGAGTTGGTGCTGAACTTCCTCTTTTTTTCTTTTTTTTGCATTAGTTGTGATTGGCTCATTACACAACTCCCAGCCCTGGAGTTTTGCATCTCCAATCAGGAAGGTAGCTGTGAACCGTGACTCTCAGAGAACCACAGGAGATAAGCTACCTGCAGCAATCATTACACCTTTCCACTCTGAACAAAAGTAATGCAAACCTCCCCATTCCATCTTTTCCCATGCTCAGTGAGGGGGAGAACCGGAGAGTTCGTGACGTGGTAGGAACCCAGCCCTGGCCCCACAGCCCGTTCTTCTAGAGCTCCTTAGTTTGAGGTGGGAGATGCTAGAAAAAAGCCCTGGTGTTCAGTTGTTCCCGGTTTTTAAAGGGTTGATTGAAAAAGTGTATAACTATTTTTTGATATTCTAATACAGACAAATCACTGAGAAGGACAGCAATGCAAGTTCATACATTTAAGATTATCCTTATTTGTTGTGCTGTAGCATTAATATTTTGACAAATTCCACTGCTCTTGCCCCTATTAAATTAAAACCAGTGTAAGCATTTCTTCTATGGCCTTGTCAGCTAATAAAGCTGTCACTGCCCAAATAGTCACAGGTCTTTTTTATTCTTATTATTTTTCATTGCAGCTTGGCAGTGAATCTCACATGTCGCTTGTCATTGTTGTGAACCACCAGTTGGGGCACACTCCAAAAGAGGAATGCCAAGGTGAGCTGATCTTTGCTTAAAACCCATTTCCTCCCATAGGCGCGTTAGCACAACACTTTTTCTTTTGCATTGTGAAACATGTAAAGAGCCCCCAGGGGAACTCAGTTCCACTAGTTAAAAGTAGGGCCGACTCCACCCACTTCACTCTCCCTCCTCCTCCCTCCCAATTCCTCTGCAAAGAGCTTTTCTTCTTGGTTGGCCGGCACTCAGAGGGTTAAAGGGAGCGACTCCGGATTCCTAGCGGGGCGAAGGCAGTGATGTCATTCAGGGGGAATGGACCAGAACGGGCGTTTCGGATCCTAACGGGCTCCGTGGCTGGTTCTGGGTTCCCAACAAGTGCCAATCAAAAGTGAGCTCCTGTTCCTAAATCATTTGAATGACACCACTGGTTTGGAACCATGTCACAGTGTTCCCATATACCTGAACTGAAATTGGGTCCTTTGCCCGCCAGTGGGAGGAAAAGTTTACGCTTTTTACTGTGCAAAATGGCGCGCTATCCATGGTGCTGTGTATCAATTTCTATGGAAATATTGAAAAAAAAAGTTACCTTTACCCCTGAAAATCTTTAAAAAAAAAAAAACATTGTTCACTGAGTACACAGCTTGCTTACTCTAGGAATTTGCAGAAGGGGGCCCTAGAGTGCAAATCCTGAAGTAAGAAGTTCATTCTTGCAAAACTGAATTTTTGGCATAGCTTTGACTGCTGCTTGGCTTAATTAGGTGTTTTGCAGGCTTCTGCTACTTGTTTTGCACCCCCTCTAATTAGCTGGAGACAGAAGTCTTCTGCACTTTCCTTGACCCTTCTCTGCTTTATAAACATCTTGAAAAAACCCTTTTTTTAATAGAGCTGGGTTCTGCAGCTTGCAGCTTCCCATATACTGATATAAGGCGAACCTTTCACCTTTAGAGGTTCCCTCCCACCCCAGCCCTAGAAGAACATTTGAAGAAAAAAAGTATCTTTCTCATTGATTTGTCTTCTCTAGCAGCTACAGAGGCAAGAAATAACCTTTCATAAACCCTTTAGTTGCTGAAACAAAGCAAAACCCCACTATGACTCTTCAGTAGCTATTGGACTGTGTCCAGAGTGCTGATCTGGAGGAATATTATTTGAATCTTATTCTGTGTTCTTGCACCATTGACAAGACTGTACCACACTGTTTGTGCTTGTATAACTAATATAATTTATTACTAGTATGTTCCTGTTCTTGTGTCACTGAGTGGGTCATTTTAGCTTTTCTTTGAGGGACTGTAGCCTGAGGAACTCTGTGAGGCCTCCATGCTGCAGTGAAGCAACTAAGTGCCCAATCCTATTCATTTTTTCAGTGCTGAGGCAGCTACAATGAAACCCCAAGGTAAGAGAATATTTGTGCCCTTACCTTGAGGAGACCTCTATGACTGTCCTCACACTGCAGCATGCAGCACATGCCTCACTGGTACATCTGGATCAGCACTGGAAAGTTGGATAGGATTGGGCCCTAAGTACTCATGCCAGTGCCTGCAACCTGTGAACCTGGGTCATGGATGCACAGAAGCACCATGTTGTTTTTTTCCCTCAGCCAGTAGGTAAATGGTAAAGCAGTTGATGACTGAAAGCAAAGATGCATTACAGATTGTGTACATTACATAGGCTAATATGTCCCTGCAGTGGGGAAGGGAGCCCTGAGTGTGCATGTTGGCTATGTCCCAGTAAAGTTTGCTGCCATGGTACAAATCCGCCGATGGTAGACTTTCTTATGAATGGGCTCACTGTAGGACTTTAAACTACCTTTGGGCTTGAGCTTTAAGTGCAAAGAGTTGGTGCAATTATCTCAGCATGGGAGGTGAGGGTGTGACGTCCACAAGCTTAGCAACATTTCAGTACATGAAAGAGGCTGAATGGGGACTGAGGGTCAAAATAGATGTTGTTGTCTTTGTCATCATTAAGAATTTGTCTATACCTCTTTTCAACAGGAAGGTTCACAAAGCATTTTATGGAAAAAAGTCAAAGAGCTAACAGTTCTCTGTCCCCAAAGGACTCACAATCCAAAAGGATGCAATAGAACACTAACAAAGCCACTAGAACACATATGGTGCTGGGTTGAAGAGTGACAACCTGCTAAATATAAGAGGAGCACAACTTGAAAAAGTGTGTCTTTGCCCTGTTAGCAGGGTTAGGCGTGATGGCAAGAGATCTCTGATGGGATCTCCCAAGGGTTTTTGAAAGGGTCAGTACATCTGCTGTGGGATAAAAGTTATGGCAGTAGAGGGGGGAAATCTGACCCTTTCGGTGCTGCGTTCCTCAAACAGCTTTCCCAGTTTGAATTGGAAGGTGCTGTCTGTCCCTCAGGCAAAACATACAGGGAGCAAATAGCAGGTGTAAAAGAAATTCCAAATGGAAAAATCAAAATTTCCCAGGGAGAGGTTAAAAAAAGGCAAACCTTGGATACTTGGATACCACAGCCTTGATACAAAATCAGCCACCCTTGCAGCTATATTCTGACTTTCACAAGTATGTGGGGGAGCTTCGCGTGGCTCTCCTGTTATCTCTAGGGTGAATCTAGCTGCTCCCGAAAGGTGGAACTGGGATGCCATCAAAATATGGAGAGGAGACATTCAGTTGCATTTGGGAGGAAAAGCCTGCGAATGTTGAAAATTTCATTTTGTCTTCTCCCAGAGAAGAAGAAAAATGACTCTGGTTAAGGCTGTATTTTTTTTTCCTAGCTGTAATATAAGTGCTATGGGCGGTTATTCCCATTTGTTAATGTTCATAATTTAAAAGGAATTGTTTTAATTAAAAATTAAACTCTTTGGGTCACCTTTAATGTTTTGAACCCTTAAATGAAAATTTTAAATAGACTTTCCTGGAGCCTGTACTTTTAAAAAAATCTCTAATATGATTAAACTTAAAGAGGAGAATGATAAAAGACTATATTCTGCCCTCAGGCTCAAATCTAGTTTGATTAGTGCTCTTGGAACAAGAATTAAACTAACTTATTTCACCTCCACAAGAATCTTGTACATTGTAAACCTAAGGAGTACAATCCAACATACATGATTATCTGACTGGTACAAAAACACATTTTATGCACGGCGCATCTTGAGGCTTGAGCACGATGGAGTCGCAGCTGGAAACTGATTCACTGCATCCAACAAGAGAGGAAAAAAACATTTGTAATTTTCTGATTTCCCCCTTTCACCAGTGAGACATTTGGATTCAAAATTAAGGGCCTATCTCAAAGGCTGATATCGCCGCTGATACGTGCAAACTGCCAACGACAATGTTGCAAAATGCCACAAAGCACATCCACAGTATGTGTACACCATTGCCCTGATGTAATATGCATTTCCAGAAATCAAAGCGTTAAACGATAGGTAACTACTGAAAAGTAAACAGTAACTTTGGAGTGTTAATAGGCTGCCAATTTATTTCTAAAGAGGGTTTTGCCAATGATGTCTCATCACTTTGCAGTTTGGTTTAATACAATGGCAATTTTGCAAGTTGTGGCTTTGGGGTTAGTCAACTGGGAATGGATGTTAATTAAGGATAAAGAAGTATTAAGATTTGGTAGGTTTAAGGAAACAGCAATTAAACAAAGTGCTAAAGCCATTTGAATATTTTAATATACCAAGATAATCTGATGCTACATTTCAGAAGTTATGAAATACTTATGTTGTTTTCATGCAGCACAGTTATTCCAGGAAACCCTTTTATTTGGGACATGACAAATCTGGGTCCAAAAACATGTAATAAGTATGTTAGTAAACCTTCTGTGATTTATGTAGAATCTTGTATTGGCAGCAGAACTTGTATTCTGAAGAGTTTAAAATTAAGTATAAAAAAAGTTGGAAACAATGCCAGAAATTGCCCTTTTCCAGTGGTGTGTTGGCATGGCAACTGGGGCAACACACTATAGTTCGTAGAATCATAGGGTTGGAAGGGACCTACAAGGCCATCTAGTCCAACCCCCTTGTTGCAGGAAATCCTCCTAGAGCAGCTCCAGGGTAGCTGTGGGAGTTGATGTGGAGGTCTCCTCTGCGTAAGGGAACATTTGTTCCCAAACCAGGGGATAGCATCTGTGGGACAGTGGGGGTCTTCTTGGAACTACGCCAGCTAAGTACTTGGCACAGGTCTATGTGGGCTCAGGAACATGGCAGGAGCGGGTCTGGGAAGGGAGATAAGAAATCAGCATTGCTGGCACTGCCAGTCCTTCCCCCTCCTGAGCCCAATCTGTCCATCCCACCCTCACTCACTCACCTTGCCCCCTCCCCACCCCTGTTCCACCCTCCCCCACCCCTCCTGCCTAGACTTATCTAACGAGCTGAAGGGGAAGCCCTGGAGCTCTGTCAGAGCACATCAGTGGATGGTGCACATAAGATTAGGCCCCCAGTCTGGTAACCAAACAGATGGTCAATTATTGGGGGGGGGGGGCTCAATCAATCAATCAATCAATCAATCAAAGTATTTATATACCGCTTTTCAACACAAAGTTCACAAAGTGGTTTACATACAAATAATAACATTAAAGTTAAATGGCTCCCTGTCCCAAAAGGGCTAACAATATATAAAAAATGCAGAACACCTCCAGCAACAGCCACTAGAAAGACACTGCGCAGGGGTGAAGAGGAGCACCACTTGGAAAAGTGCCTCTTGGTCAGTTAGCAGGGCTCAATGGTTTGATTACTAATGTAATTGGGTTTTCCCCTAAAAACCTGATGTGATTTTTTTCCGTTTTTTGCCTGTGGAAGGCATTGTGCGGAGGCACCCAGAGCACCCTCCAGCCCTCCCCAGCCCTCAGGACACCCTCCGGACAGAACTGGGGCACAACTCCTGTCACGTTTGGAGGGCTCAGCTCAGGCCGGGTCAGGGCCCAGTGTGGGTCGGGGAACCCGCGTCGAGTCAGCTCTGCAGATGAAAAGGCCACAGATGATCAGGCTGTACTCATAAAAAAATAATAAAAATTCCTGGACACGCAAACATGCCATCACGGGACAGTGCGTGACTGAGAACCGAGAGCTATTTCAAGATATTTCAGATTTTTAGGCATCCTGCTGAGAAGAGAGTTCAGGTTTTCTAGTCAAGGTAAGTTCCCAGTATTTTTTTTTATCTTAGCACAGAAAAATACTTCCACGTTGCATAAAGACAGAAACTGCTTGTTATGACAGTGAAAGAGGAGTGGGAATTTTCATGTAGCTGAACTGACCTATATTGGTCTGGATGGCATTCAGTACAACTCTGAGACAGTGGCTGTGACCATGTTACGTTAACACACTGCTCTGCATTACCCTGAGAACATCACCTTCTTGGCTGCTGGAGGTCTCCTCGGGGCAAAGGGACATTTGTAGCCTTGGCCCCTGGGTAAGGCTCAGCAGCCGCAATGGGTCAACTCAGACCTGCGCCAGTGTTGCCCCTGTCGATCCATGCAGATAGTGGGGGCCTGGGAAGGGGGTGGGCCAGGGGCATGCCGGCACCACCAATCCCGCCTCTCCTGGGACCAAACCACCCACATCCTGCCCCCCTTGGCCCCCCCCGCCCTGTTGCACTGCCTTCCCCCATCTTCCCCCCCCCCCACACACACACACTTCTGACCCGACTTACCGTTCTGCTGGCGCACATGAGACAACTCTGGTCTTCCCACCAGCACACTGGCCAGAAGCATGTTGCAGGGGCGCTTTACGGCACATCGGCAGGAGGGCAGCAGTCGAACCCGCGTCCCACCAGGGCAGGGGTGAGGAGGCTGGGCTGCTAAGCAGTGATTCTGGCTAAATGTAAATCAGTGAGCCAAGTTATTGCCGAATGTTTAAACAATTAAAAGATTTTAATAATGTTCATATTTGACTATATTAATACCGTATTTAAAAGAAATTCCCCCCACCCAGCCTTGTCATAGACTGGTCTCAGAAAAAAAAAAGCAAAAATAATGATCTAGGAAGGACACAGAGGAGGCAAAAGGCTCCTTTAAAAGGCAAGACAAGGTTGTCTCTTTCTGTTGATTAGACATCGGCAAAAAGAAAGAGACCTAATTACTGGGTTACAGATAACAAGTTGAGCAGTTAAATCTTTTCACAGAGTTCTCTCTCCTTGATGTCCAAAGTGTGCTCTCTTGACAGGAGGAAATTGACAACTCCATTTACATTCCGCATCTCCCAATTACCAGCAGCCACCTGAAAGGACCTGGTGCGCCCCCAAGTCCCCAGACCATTCATTTGTGTATCCATCTCTCAGGGCTTGTTATCTCACACTCATGTTTACCTCGTTCCTTCTTTGTCAATCACCCTGAGACGTGCAGCACTGACTTGGCAATGAGCCTTTCTGTTTGCTTTAAATTTTGCTTCAATGGAGAGGCAGTAGCTGAGGTCCATCACGTTATTGACCAGGCGAATATGCTCATGTTGTTGTTGGCCAAGCCACATTGCTAAGGGGTCATCAGTTCAGCCGTGTTGGATAAAGAAGTGTCATGAAGCGGAAAGGGATATTTTATGACTAGGAATAAAAAGCACACACTCTAACCTGCTGTAGTCCTGGAACTAATTCTCAATATTGCCAAGACAAAGTAGAGGATGAGGATGAGGATGAGGATGTACCGTTTTCCACAAGAGTAGTTCACAGAACAGTTTACATAGATAAAAAGTAGATCTTAAATGTAACAGGCAGACCAGTCCTACACGCCGCGGGTGCAGTCAGGTTGCCTGGCCTGTGCTGCATCCCAAGCAGTTTAGGACAACGGTCTTCAAAGTCCTACTTGGACGTAGAGACCACTGTCAGTGCTTACAGGGGCGAGGGTTGGGATTCTCACTCAAAATCCGGAAGTGTGCTTCGAACCTCAGACGTAGCTGTTTTAAGCACTGGGGCGGCCCGCAGAGGGAACGGTGGACCTCCCAACAGCCTGCACGACCCCAGGGAAGAGCCCAGGCCCCTGAGTGCCCACAGTGCTGAGATCACTGCAGCCCCCACCGGCCCCCATTTCTGGGCCAGGCCCCGAAGGCGGAATGGCCCATCCGCAGCTGTCAGTGGTGGCTTGTGATCCACCCCTTTGAGGAGAACTGGCTTAGGAGACAGCTGGAGGTCACCTAAGGGGAGGGGGATATTTTTATATCTAGCAAGGTTATCTTCTTAGGGCACAGTCCAGAGGCCAACATAAGCCAGCACGTGTCGCATGGGTTTTCCTGGCCTGCGAGTGTCCCAAATGGCCGCCCGTAAGCCATGTCTGTGCCGCTCCAGAGCCAGCCAGGCAGCAGGTAAGGCTGGCCAAGTTCAGCCAAGCGCAGGGGTTGGGGAAGGCGTGGGGGCAGGAGGGAGGCGTTTGGGGCGAGGGGAGGGCAGAGAGAGGGCAGGGAGGGTGTGGAAGGCAGGATCCGGCACTTATGCCCAACCCTAACTCTCACCCTTGGCTCCACCCCTGGTCAACTTTGCAGGGGCCTCTCAGAGTTGCACCAGCAATTTCACAGCCACTGGGGGCTGCCCCAGGGTAAGGAGAAAACAACCCCCTTCCCTGAGGCGGCCTCCAGCTGCCTTCTACAGTGCGCTGGATACAGGGCAGGCCTGCGGGATTCCTATGCAGGCTGCGTGTTGCATTTTGAGCTCCAGAGTTTCTCATGCATGCAATATACTACTCTGAGCCATAACGTATTTCACTCAAATCAAGAAATATTGTGTTCCTTTACCTAATATTCTTCCTCTTCCCATCATCACACTGTGTTTGCATAGTTTGCCCATGCACCCCCAATAAACACATGGAATGTCTCGCTTGGAATATAAATACCGTTTGTTTGTAATATGGATGTCACTTTGTTGAAAAGCCAGCCACTCGCCTAAGCAACGCTGCAGCTGGTATAGCTGCCCAACTCCTCCCCTTTTCAGTAGTGTCAGCCTACCGGTACGCTGGGCGTGTCTTCCGGGTGAGCGGCAGCGCGATCGCTGCATTCTGTTGCGTAACGGCTTTCGCCGTTACGCAACAGAATGCGGCAATCGCGCTGCCACTCACCCGGAAGACATGCCCAGCGTACCGGTAGGCTGACACTACTGTCCCTTTTATGTATGAACTTTTTTAAATAACTTCTAGCTCAATTTTGCTCCTCGTAGGGGCAACCAAGGAAGCTCCTTTTTGTGCAGGCATCTACCCAGCCCCAAGAGGCTGACCTGCAACCCAGCCTGGGGGCTCACCAGACAACATCCCCGAGCCAGAGCGTCTCTAGGGAAGGCCTCAGCCCCACTCAGCTGACACCTGCACACCGCAGTGCGCACACCAACGTTGCTGTTTCAGGCGTCAGAATCCTCCCCCCTGTGATGGCAGCGCCAGGCAATGGATAAAGCAGGCACACAAAATGGTGGCAGTGGGGCACTCCCTAACTATGGGGCAGGGGGCACCCCCACCCCTAACTGTGGGGAAAATTCTGTATATTGTTGTTCAATAGATACTAATTGCCTGCTTTAGAGATGGCCCATTCAGTCAACCAGCAAAATTCAACATGATCTAATTTTCAGGATGGTGTCCTTGATCTCAGACTGTCTGAAGTTAATGGAAAGGTTGGTTCTGGGTGGAAATTGGATTGAGGACTTGGAGCAAAGAGTCCATTGAGCTTAAAATGAGGTACACTGGTGAACTCTGAACTCTTACATATCTTGTGCTGTCCTTTTCTCTGTATTCCTCCATTTCTGTTGACTTCCTTTGAGTGAAATCACTTCTTTTATCTTGCTTCATTAAGCCTCTTTGACACTGAGTTGGCAACCTAAGCCATGAGAATCCCAGGTTACCTCTTGGGAGACCGATTGACATTGTATCGTTGGATCTAGGATTTAAAGCTGTAATGAAGATGGGTGTTTTTGATCTCTTAATATACTTTATGCAGTGACCTTTCGTAATGCGAATAACCTGCTGCCCATCCAACGCACTGCAAAGTCATTTGTGTAAGTCAGGAGTTGCCAAACTCTGGCTGGCCGGCTGGGTCTGGCTTCCACCTGATCCTTCCCTGGTGCAAACGGCCCTTTCAGTTCTGCTGGGGATACTTCCGAAGACCCCACTGCAGCATCCCGGGGTCTTGCCGCCAGCCACTTCTACGTAGCGCTCCATGCGCAAGGCGTGCTGGGGCAGCAGACCCCAGATGCAGGGAACTGCCAAGACCCCTGGGGGCTGTGGTTGGGGTCTGGTTTTGAGACTGACTAAACTGTGCACCTCCCACCCTGCACCTTCTTTCATTTAGGGGGTCAGATGGACAGGAAGGGAGGGAGGGAGGGAGGGAGGGAGGGGTCAATGCTGGTGGCTTCCCCCATCCTTAATTGTGGGGAAACCGTTTGAATAAGTTCCTTTGCGCATGATCTAAAAATGAAATGTTTCAGCTTAGCTTGGAGTGGTTTTCCTTGTTGTAAACAAATGTAACTATGTGCTGTTAGTATGTACTGGCAATTTGCCATTAATGTTTACTCTTCTGCAGCAGCAGGAACGACTAACCCTGAAAGGTTTTTAAAAAATCGTTACTTCAATTCCGCCTTCTTCTTGACTCCCATTGGCAGCTTCTGGACTTTTTGGTTTGTGTGCATGACTGAGTGTGTGGGGGATTAAGGCTAGCTGCTGTTGGGGGAGGGCAGCACAATGGAAACATTGGCATGTCTATTACCACAAATAATTTAGTTATGGGGGATGCCAAAAATGCATGGCCCCCAAGTGCCAAATGAACTGCATATACCTCTGCTACTTGCTGCAGTGATTGGCTCCTGAACTTCTCACTGCAGGAGAAACAAAATTATAGTCAGACCACCACCCCTAAGATTTAACCCCCAACCTATCTGAGGATCATAAAAAATTTGGCTCAAAACCTGCCCTTGAGTTATCTATGAGATTGACTTATACCTGAGTATCTACACTACATTCCAAGTTTGGGATGCAAAGCCAAAATCATGTGTAGTCAAAATTGTCTTCTATCCAAAAATGCCCACTGTTTCTTTAAGAACTAAAATCACAGTACAAGAGACATGCTGGAGTTGAGATGACTGAAGAAACAGCAGCTTCATTCTCCCATTTCAGGCTAGATCCGGAGAAAACATTGAGAAAGGGGAATGGCAGATGGAGTCACCTGCACAATTTAAACTGCATTATTCTGCCGTTTTTTAAGCATAGTGCTGAGGTTGTGAAAATCCAACCTGTAGGGAATCCAGATTCGGTGGCATAGCTAAGCTTTCTGGCACCCAACGGCATAACTTTTTAACACCCCTCTCCCGCCTCAAAATGCCTTAGAAAAGGCTTGCCAGACGCAAACAGGGACAGAGTGCCTATGGAAGTGGGAATTTTGGCAGGTGCAGCTCAACATGGAAAGGTTTCAAAAGCTGCAGCTGCCAAAATTCCCTCTTCTATGCAGTGGTTAAAGGTATAGGCACTCTGTCCCTGTTTGTGTCTGGTAACCCTACTTAGAAAGGCGTTTCTGGCTTTTGGCAAAATAAAAAAATAAAAAACATGGAAGAGCCTTTCTAAGGCCTCCTGGAGGGCCTCTGAGGGTTAGGGAGGATCCACGTGGTCTTTACGAGGCTCAGCAGGCCCCACCACTGGGGAGCAGGCTGGCACCCTCCAAGGTTCGGTACCTGGGGTAGTGTCCCATCCTCCCGCATCTATCGGTCCGTTCCTGTCTGATGTCCGATGGCATCAAAACCCAGAGGCTGTCTGCCAGGGCTGTTCTTAACACAGAGACAGGCTTCTGTGGGGCAATACATGTTTCCCCAGTGAAAATGACTCATTTCTATTCATTTTAAAATGTCTTTGCATTTATCTGTGGAAGACCATTCCATAAAAAGAGTCATTGGAAGCAGTCTTGGAACAAGGGCAGCAGATAGATCCCTGTGTTAAGAACGGAAAATGATTGCATGACACAATCCAGGACTCATTGTTTCTTGGGTGCAGAGAAGAAATTGGCACAGCTTCCCCACAACTGCCACGGATTTGGATTGTGCCCTGAACATTTGTTTTGCCCTGGTTGCCTCAAACCATTGACGTGGCATGTGGCTGCCAGACCTTTCCCTGCCCTGAACTGTGGCAGCGCTAATGGTTTTATGAATGGTTCAATTCCAGGGATCTGCCGTAGATGAAACAGATGCACCCCAGCACCATCTAGTAATTGAATTAGTTATGACTGACAATTCCTAATTAAGGCAGGCCAGCGAAGGCCACTGAAAAAATGTACTGGCATCACCGCAGGTCATCATAAAATGAAGTGCTAGAATAATGTGGGAAAGAAAAGCTGCCATACAAGACGGCTGGGTGCGATTTCAAGCACTGCAGTTCTTGAAGTAGGCATTGCTGTGCTTTGGAAACTTGGCAGATTTTCATTTAAAAACAAACAAACCTACCTGGGGCTGTTACAATTCATATCATGCCATTGTACAAATCGATGGTAAGGCCACATCTAGAGTATTGTGTACAGTTCTGGTCACCACATCTCAAAAAGGACCTAGTGGAGCTGGAAAAGGTGCAGAAGAGAGCGACAAAAATGATTACGGGGCTGGGGCACCTCCCTGATGAAGAAAGACTGCAGCGTTTGGGGCTCTTCAGTCTGGAAAAAAGGCGCCTGAGGGGGGACATGATTGAGACGTACAAAATTATGCATGGAAGGGATAGAGTCGATAGAGGGATGTTCTTTTCCCTCTCTCAAAACACCAGAACCAGGGGGCATCCGCTAAAACTGAGGGTTGGGAGAGTTAAAACAGATAAAAGGAAGTACTTTTTTACCCAGTGGGGAGTTAATCTGTGGAACTCCTTGCCACAGGAGGTGGTGATTGTCGCGTCTCCCCAAGACTTATGCCCAGGTGGCATTGGAGACGACCCCAAAAGTGAAGGGCTCTCACACCAACACCTGGCATGTTCAGCAGAGTTACAGCTCGGTTGCACAGAGGAAAATGCCTTCCCAAGATAACAGCAAGGCTTCTTCTGCTTCAGCAAAGGAATGCACAACACACAGTCTTAGTGTAGATAAGAAATGTATTCAGCGTTGTCAGTTTCCAGGCAAAAGGTCTCATTCCATACAGATCAGTCAGGCGTTTGCACAGCATACAGGATAAGTCAGTTGGCAACTTACACAGCAGATCTTTTCAGTTGAACCAGACAGCCTCCCCTCCTAATCGGTCTTACCCACAAGTTAGCACTGGGGATCTGTTTCCTCATATACCTGAGTTGAGGCTTGCCAACCAATCAGTGCAGTCCATTTGGTGGCCATTCACTATGTGCACTGAGACACGTACACCTCAACCCACAGCTGTAGCTCATCAGTGATTATCCTGCACTCAGGTGCCTTGGCCTGGTGCCATGAGCTACTGCACACAGAGAAAAGCCTAGTTTGGTCTAACTACTTCTCTGTCTACCATGACACCCCTCCCTTTTCTCTGGGGTGCATGTGGCTAATTGTTATCCCTTTCTTTTCTTTAGCCCACCTAACACATTCCATATCTCTAGACACATATATAAGTCTCTACACACTACAGGAATGGTTATACATTAACATGGTTATACACAAACATTGGGAGAATACACACTGGTTTAACTCATTCTCTAGTCATGGTTAAACAAACACTGTTACATTGGTTGCAGACAGATATCCCACTTGTACAGCTAGAAGTATATCTTACATCAACCCCTTTTTATTTCTCTTTGGGCTATTTACTTTGCTTCATTTCACTTAAGCTAGCTTGTGGTCGTCTGCACTGGTATTCTCTCACTTTCATTGTCCTGTTCTATTTTGTTGTTTGGGATACAGATTGTCATTGGCAATTCTTTACAGGACCATGATGCTGTTCCAACACAGAATGCATCACTGATGAATACTTGCCAATATCCTCATGGCACACACACACACGCAACAGTGCTAAACATTGTTATACAATTACTTAGGTTGCTTGTCTCACTTTTGTTACCTGATGTTAGCTTAAACACTGTGTGCCATTTCTCAAGCTCGGGTGAAGTAAAACTATTTCTCTTCACTCCCACACACCACAAGCAGTTGTGGACTTTTCTGAGGCTTTAAGGCTTCTATTTTCTGTTACTTGCCTCCTTTTTACCTCAGCCTGTGCTGCTCAGATTACAGCAGCCCTAGGGAGATCTTTTATTTTAAACTTTCCTCCCTTACACATGTGCACACTGCCTGATTGCATTTTCTGGCCCCTCCACACTATGTGTTTTTCCGGGCCTCACTGGCTGAAGAAAGCTTTTGTTCAGCCTTGGAGACATAACACATCTCCCACTAGTTAGCGCACAAACACCCTGCACATCTCATTCCAGACCCTGGAAGGTAACTTGCTTCCTGGTTAGCTTCACACAAACTCCTGTTTTGGTCTGGAAGACCACTCCACATTAAACTACATGAACAAGCCTAGGCAAACACATGTTTCTTTGTTTGGAAGATCACTGCACAGAACTTCCCCTCCTTCCTGGTAAATTATTGGCACATTTCTCACCCAAATTTCTAAACTGTAGGAGATAATTTCTATTTGTTAACACTCCTTACACAGGCACTGTAGCATTACACTCTGCACATCCTCCATGGTAGTCTAGCCAATATTGCCCTTATGTGCTGTCCCTTTTTTTCCACATCACTCACTTGCAAGCATCGGCAATCAACACAATTTGTTATGCCTCAGTGAATCAATACATCAACATATGCAAGTACCTTTCCCCTTCACCTGCCATCACACAGGCTTGCCTATTCCCTTAGGTTGGAACATTTGAGTTCTCCAAGGACTGTCAGGTCCCTGTCTACACTGAGAGATACTCTCAGTCACCACTACCCTCATGGCATTATTTCCAGCGCCATGACGGAAACATAGGCTATTAGTTAAGGCTTCCTCTTACATTTTATACTGTTGACTTTGTTTGCCTTGTCCAACCAGTCGGGCTACTTTTTCTTTTCACCCTGGGTGGTCCCATGCTGCTATGGGTGAATGGTCCTTTTCCAGTTTCCCTTCCATTTAGTATTAGTACTACTGGCACCCCTTTTGCATGTATTGGCCCTTTTCCCCCTTGTCATCCACTGGTGGACATTCCTGTACCCTAACTCCCTGTGCACAACTGTCTGCACTAACTAGGAACTGGATACAGGTTACATTAAGGCTTGCGCTGCCTAGCTGGGGTTACCTTACTCAGGACTAACCTCCTAGCTTCATTTTTACACAGCTGATTCACTTCACTACACAATCAATTGCTTGCAACTCGACAGCACCTACCATTGGATTTGTTTTGTCACTCCCCACTCTGTGCTTAACACTTTTTTTGCACACTTTTGGGGTTTCACTACGTGACTCTCCTTTTTTGTTTGCTACTACTCACAGCCTGTAACTGTTACTGCTTACATGTTTCCAGCACATCACATTTGTACCAATTCTCTATTCCTACTGCATAAGCATCCACAAGGCTTATGTTCACTGGTCATTGGTTTATGCCTGTTAGTTCTCTGTGCCTACTCTGGCTCACTGACCACATCAAATATTTGTTACACCAGGAATTGCCTAGCTTTCGTGGAGGTCTGTTTTTTTTCTGCTGCTTTGTTAAGTTTCACTTACTCTTCTCCTATTTGCCCCCTCCCTCCAAAGCCTTTTATCCACACAGGCTGGTTAATCAATACTGGGAGGTACACGGCTGCTGGTTTTACTTGTTTTGCTTTTTCGGGAACGAAGCACTCTGGGTCTCTCTTGCTGTACCCACTAAGCTTCCTTTCTCTTCAGTTCCCCACTTCCCAGCAACTCTAGGGTTAAATTCCATCCCTGCTCCGCTTGAGGAAAAGCAGCATTCCTCAGCTATCTCATGTAAACCGAGCTGGCTGTTCCTAGCCTTGTTCTCCCCCTTGGGAACAAACTCTCGCTCTCTCTCCGGCACAAACACAAACGCCGGCATCCCCCTCTTGCCTTCTACATGGGCGTCTCTGCACTTAACACACCATAGCAGCTTAAGTATACACATACAGGGGGTACTCATGTTAAACGTTGTTGTGCCACCACCGCCCTCTACACACGCCCCAAATCTCACAGCATGCAACACAGGTACAACTTTTGCTGGTCGCCGAGATGGGGTGAGGGCTGCACTCTTCCTGCGAAGCACGGCTCGCCTCTGGGCGCCCCACGCCGCCTTCTGCTTGACTGGCGTGGTCCCAGGAATCACCCGCTGCGCGCTGTTGGTTGTCCTCTTCCTGCGCTTTTTCCAGGTTGGGACACGCGCTCTCACGTAGCCTTGCCATCGCTCGCTCCTCTGCATCACCGCTCTCGAGCCGATGCGTGTTGGTTGCCATGTGCGCCTCCCATCGGCTTGGCCCCTGCTCGCTGCACGGCTCTCTCCTTGCTCATGCAGCCATACACAGAAGCTCATCACAGCCCTAGATGCCAAGCATCCCCAGATGAGAAAACTAAGCCTTTTGTTGTGGCCTCTCCTAGGCGCAAACTCACATGGCATTCCCTCAGCTCCGCTGCCGAGGGTCAAGGATGGGTTGTTTTTCTCTCCCATCCTCCCGAGGGGTTCTCCTTGTTGCTCCTGAGGCGTCCTCTCTCGGAGCGTTGCTGTCCTGCTGAGGGTGGGTCGTTGTAGCATGCTCCTGTAACTTGACACCGTCTTCGAGGTTTCCAGCTGGGCTGTCTCTCCGGTCACAGCTCCCCAGCTCCTCCCTGGCATCTGGGACTGCAGGTAGATTCCCATCACAGCCTGCTCCCGGCTTGCAGCTCTCGCAGCACTCAGCACTTGGACCTGGAACTCTTTACATGCTCTGGAGCTCTGTCGCTTGCATTCTCGCCTGCTGCCTCTAGGGGGCGCCACTGGGCCCATAACCTGTCACGTCTCCCCAAGACTTATGCCCAGGTGGCATTGGAGACGACCCCAAAAGTGAAGGGCTCTCACACCAACACCTGGCATGTTCAGCAGAGTTACAGCTCGGTTGCACAGAGGAAACTGCCTTCCCAAGATAACAGCAAGGCTTCTTCTGCTTCAGCAAAGGAATGCACAACACACAGTCTTAGTGTAGATAAGAAATGTATTCAGCGTTGTCAGTTTCCAGGCAAAAGGTCTCATTCCATACAGATCAGTCAGGCATTTGCACAGCATACAGGATAAGTCAGTTGGCAACTTACACAGCAGATCTTTTCAGTTGAACCAGACAGCATCCCCTCCTAATTGGTCTTACCCACAAGTTAGCACTGGGGATCTGTTCCCTCATATACCTGAGTTGAGGCTTGCCAACCAATCAGTGCAGTCCATTTGGTGGCCATTCACTATGTGCACTGAGACACGTACACCTCAACCCACAGCTGTAGCTCATCAGTGATTATCCTGCACTCAGGTGCCTTGGCCTGGTGCCATGAGCTACTGCACACAGAGAAAAGCCTGGTTTGGCTCTACCACTTCTCTGTCTACCATGACACAGGATGCAGTGCATGTCCTGTTGGCATGGCTGCATCGGTGCTGGAAAATTGGATAGGATATGGCCCTATTTAGGAGCTACCAGACAGGGTCTTTCCAGTGGTGCAACCAGTGATGTCATGCAGGGGGAACGCAGGGGAACTCAGTTCCACTAGTTAAAATTAGGGCTGACTCCGCCCACTTCACTCTCCCTCCTCCCCCCTCCCCATTCCTCTGCAAAGAGCTTTTCTTTTTGGTTGGCCGGCACTCAGAGGGTTAAAGGCAGTGATGTCATTCAGGGGGAATGGACCAAAACGGATCCTAACGGGCTCCATGGCTGGTTCCGGGTTCCTGACAAGTGCCAATCAAAAGTGAGTTCCTGTTCCTAAATCATTTGAATGACACCACTGGGTGCAACCAACATATTGGTTGGGGCACCTCACTTATGAAGACTGCAGCATTTGGGGCTCTACAGTCTGGAAAAAAAGGCGCCTGAGGGGGGACGGGACATGATTGAGACATGAAATTATGCATGGGAGTCAATAGAATGATATTCTTTTCCCTCTCTCAAAACACCAGAACCAGGGGACATCCACTGAAATTGAGTGTAGGGGGAGTTAAAATAGATAAAAGGAAATACTTTTTTTACCCAGCGGGTACTTAAGCTATGGAACTCCTTGCCACAGGAGGCGATGATGGCATCTGGCCTAGATGCCTTTAAAAGGGGACTGGACAGATTTCCATCTGGAAAAGTCCATCGTGGGCTATAGGCCATGATGGGTTGTGCAACTTCCTTACGTTAATAGTAGGCTACTTCAGAATGCCAGGTGCAAGGGAGTGGCCACAGGCTGCAGGCATCTGGTTGTCTCGTGTGCTCCCTGAGGCATATGGTGGGCAACTGTGAGATGCAGGAAGCTGGACTAGATGGGTCTTTGGCCTGATTCAGCAGGGCTCTTCTTATGTTCTTATTTGTGACAGTGTCTATCTGGCACTTTTGTTCCTCTCTTTTAGGTGCCAGGTATGTTCATTCTGCCCTCTTGCCTCTTTTATGGCATGTC
>JAJKFI010000151.1:487776-540053 GCA_029204185.1 Lerista edwardsae | reverse complement strand
CGCGAAGAGTCGGACACGACTTAGCGACTGAACAACAACAACAAAAAGTTGACAGTTCGTTACTCCCAGAAGCCAGAAGTAACATCATACGAGGCAAAGGCAATTGAGATGACCAAACAGTTCAGACGAAAAACAATGAAAATCACTGCTCTAGAGAGTCGATTTTGAGGCTGATCACAAGGCCTAAACCGAGTCTTTTACAGGGGTCCATTTGGGGATACATTCCCTGATCCTTGTTGTAGAGTGAACTCGTCATTATGTGAACATCCATTATGTGAATGTGGTATAGGGTTTATAATTGTATGGAATGCAAGATTCTTGTATTCAGAGCCATCTAATGGCTTCAGTAGCATCAATAGCATATAATTGAATGACATTGACTAGCTGTGTTGTAGTGTTCTAGACATTGACTAACCTTGTGTTCTTAGAGTACTGTTTCTCAAACTGTGGGTCAGGGCCCACTTGATGGGTTACCAGCCCATTTCAGGTGGGTCATTTAGAACCTAGCACAGCTATCATTGAAAATATGGGGAACTGGGACACTGAAAAGAGGGAGGGCTATGAGATTGTTTTGCTTGTGTCAAGGTTATAAATAGGTTCTTTTTTTCTTTGATTCACTTTGCTTTTGGAAAATGGCTGAGAAATTATTACCCAACTTATTGCTGTATTCTCAGAAAAGCAGCAGGCTCTGGTGTCACAAGGACAGCACTTCCAGGCATGACATCATTTCCAGTGGGTCCTGGACAGATTGCCATTCTAAAAAGTGGGTCCCGGTGCTAAAAAGTTTGAGAACCAATGTATTAGAGGACCATAGAATTGTTAGTCAGAAGATTGCTAAACGACACTCACCTGTATTGCGATACGGTAGTAGCAGGCTACATCTGAAGAATAGGCAAAGATTTCCTTTTGTCTTGAAACAACCTTGTATAGTGCAGAGAAGGGGGGTTTATTTAAAAAAACTTATGTCCCTTTTCTCTGCCTAAGCCTCTACCTTCATCTAAAGCAGTGTTCTTCAAACTGTGGGTCAGGACCTGATATCAGGTGGGTCACAGAAAGCTGGGAGTAGCCATCTTGGAAACTGCAGACCTTGTTGTTGTTGTTCAGTCACTAAGTCGTGTCCGACTCTTCGCGACCCCCTGGACCACAGCACGCCAGGCCTCCCTGTCCTCCACTAGCTTCCGGAGTTGGCCCAATTTCATGTTCATCGCTTCGGTGACACTGTCTAACCATCTCCTCCTCTGCCGCCCCCTTCTCCTTTTGCCTTCAATTTTTTCCCAACATGAGGGTCTTTTCTAAAGAGTCCTCTCTTCTCATGAGGTGGCCAAAGTATTGGAGCTTCAGCTTCAGGATTTGTCCTTCCAGGGAGCAATCAGGCTTGACCTCCTGGAGGATTGACCAATTGGATCTCCTTGCAGTCCAGGGGACTCTCAACAGTCTTCTCCAACATCATAATTCAAAAGCATCTATTCTTCGGCACTCTGCTTTTCTTATGGTCCAGCTCTCACAGCCATACATTGCTACTGGGAAAACCATTGCTTTGACTATGCAAACCTTTGTTGGCAGGGTGATGTCTCGGCTTTTGATTAAGTTGTCTAGGTTCGCCATAGCTTTCCTCCCAAGAAGTAAACGTCTTTTAATTTCATGGCTGCAGTCACCATCTGCGGTGATCTTGGAGCCCAGGAAAATAAAGTCTGTCACTGCTTCCATTTCTTCCCCTTCTGTTTGCCAGGAAGTGATGGGAGTGGTTGCCATGATCTTCGTTTTTTTAATGTTGAGCTTCAAGCCAATTTTGGCACTTTCCTCTTTCACCCTCATCAGAAGGTTCTTGAGGTCTTCCTCACTTTCTGCCATTAGAGTGGTGTCGTCTGCATATCTGAAGTTGTTGTTATTTCTCCTAGCAATCGTGATTCCAGCTTGTGAATCATCCAGCCCTGCCTTCCTCATGATGTACTCTGCATATAAGTTAAATAAGCAGGGTGACAGTATACAGCCTTGTCGTACTTCTTTCCCAATTTTAAACCAATCAGTTGTTCCATGTCCAGTTCTAACTGTTGCTTCCTGGTCCGCATACAGGTTTCTCAGAAGGCAGATCAGGTGGTCTGGTACTCCCATCTCTTCAAGAACTTGCCACAGTTTGTTGTGATCCACACAATCAAAGGCTTTAGTGTAGTCAATGAAGCAGAGGTAGATGTTTTTCTGGAACTCTCTTGCTTTCTCCATGGTCCAGCGAATGTTGGCAATTTGATCTCTAGTTCCTCTGCCTCTTCGGAAACCAGCTTGTACATCTGGTAGTTCTCAATTCATGTACTGTTGAAGCCTAGCTTGTAGGATTTTGAGCATCACCTTGCTAGCATGTGAAATGAGTGCAATGGTGCGGTAGTTTGAACAATCTTTGGCATTGCCCTTCTTTGGGATTGGAATGTAAACTGATCTTTTCCAGTCTTGTGGCCACTGCTGGGTTTTCCAAATTTGCTGGCATATGGAGTGCAGCACTTTACAGCATCATCTTTTAAGATTTTCAGTAATTCCGCTGGAATGCTGTCACCTCCACTAGCTTTGTTGTTAGTGATGCTTTCTAAAGCCCACTTGACTTCACACTCCAGGATGTTAGGTTCGAGCTCAGTGACCGCACCATTGTGGTTATCAGGAACATTGAGATCGGCCTTATAGAGTTCCTCTGTGTATTCTTGCCACCGCTTCTTAATCTCATCTGCTTCTGTTAGGTCCTTGCCGTTCTTGTCCTTTATTGTGCCTACCTTAGCATGAAATTGTCCTTTGACATCTCCAATTTTCTTGAAAAGACTTCTAGTCTTTCCCATTCTATTGTTTTCCTCTATTTCTTTGCATTGCTCATTTAGGAAGGCCTTCCTATCTCTCCTTGCTGTTCTCTGGAAATCTGCATTCAGTTGGGTATATCTTTCCTTTTTTCCCTTGCTTTTGGCTTCCCTTCTTTCCTCTGCTATTTGTAAAGTCTCTTCAGCTAGCCACTTTGCCTTCTTGCATTTCTTTCTCTTTGGGATAGTTCTAGTTGCTGCTTCCTGTACAATGTTACAGACCTCCGTCCAAAGTTCTTCAGGCACTCTGTCTACCAAATCTAAGCCTCTAAATCTATTTGTCACCTCCACTGTATATTTGTTTGGGATCTGATTTAGGTCATACATGGAGGGCCTAGTGGTTTCCCTACTTTTTTCAGTTTAAGCCTGAATTTTGCAGCAAGAAGCTCATGATCTGAGCCACAGTCAGCTCCAGGTCTTGTTTTTACTGCCTGTATAGAACTTCTCCATCTTTGGCTGCAAAGAATATAATCAATCTGATTTTGGTGTAGACCATCTGGTGCAGTCCATGTGTACAGTCGCCGTTTGTGTTGCTGGAAAAGGGTGTTTGCTATGACTAATGTGTTCTCCTGACAAAACTCTATCAGTCTTTGCCCTGCTTCATTTTGTACTCCAAGACCAAACTTGCCTGTTATTCGTATTACGTCTTGACTGCCTACTTTAGCATTCCAATACCCTATAATGAGAAGGACATCTTTTTTGGGTGTTAATTCTAGAAGCTGTTCTAGGTCTTCATAGAAACGGTCAACTTCTTCCTCTTCAGCATCAGTGGTTGGGGCATAGACTTGGACTACTGTGATGTTGGAAAGTTTGCCTTGGATCAGAATTGAAATCATTATCATTTTTGAGGTTATACCCCAGTATTGCTGTTCCCACTCTCTTGTTCACTATGAAGGCTACTCCATTTCTTCTAAGGGATTCCTGCCCACAGTAGCAGATATAATGGTCATCTGAATTAAATTCTCCCATTCCTGTCCATTTTAGTTCACTAACTCCCATGATGTCGATGTTCAGTTTTGACATCTTGCGTTTGACCACATCTAGCTTACCTTGATTCATAGATCTGATGTTCCAGGTTCCTATGCAGTATTATTCTTTGCAGCATTGTACTTTCCTTTCACTTCCAGACACATCCACAACTGAGCTTCCTTCCGGTTTTGGCCCAGCTACTTCACTCTTTCTGGAGCTACTAGTACTCGTGTTCTGCTCTTCCCCAGTAGCATAATGGACACCTTCTGACCTGAGGGTCTCATCTTCCAGTGTCATATCGTTTAGCCTTTTTGTACTGTAATCCATGGGGTTTTCTTGGCAAGAGTACTGGAGTGGGTTGCCATTTCCTTCTCCAGCAGATTACATTTAATCAGAACTCTCTACTATGACCTGTCCATCTTGGGTAACCAGTGGTGTCATTCAAATGATTTAGGAACAGGAACTATCTTTTGATTGGCACTTGTCGGGGTCCGCCCACCGGAAGTGACATCATAAGCCGGAAGTGAGGTCGTGGCAGGAAGTGAGGTCGTGGCAGGAAGTGAGGTCATGGCAGGAAATGAGGTCATGGCAGGAAGTGAGAAGCTTCTCCCCTGTAACGAGGAAGTATGTTTCTTGGTTACCCCAAGCAGGTTAGATGACTGGAGTTGGCATTCCTGTTGAATTGATAGGAATCGAGTGAAGCCAGGGGGGGGCATAGCGGCCATGTTTGTGTGCCCCAAACAATCTTTATTCCAAGCATTTCAGATTGCTTTTCGCGTGATGTTTACCACTTAATAATTTACTCCTGAAATAAAAACTTACCAAAATAAAAATGTGTGATCGTGTAGAAACATCATTGGTAACCATATTATGATTTAATATGCACTTACAAGGTTTAATTCCACATAATAATATTACTGAACACACCGGACGAAATGCTACTTGCTGTCTATTTAAACTCGGATTACACTGTTTTGACAGACTTACTTTTTGAAATCTACACAACCAAAAATAAAGTGTGAACGGGAAGGAAAGAAAAAAAGGGGAGGGTGGGCAAAAATTAGATAAATATGTAGGTAAATTACATTAAAATCTCTTCATAACACAGGTAGTTGTCAATATGAGAGTAATTCTTTTTTACTTCTAGGCTATTAAGAGTTTTTTTTTTTAACTTCTACACTCACCCCCCCCCCTTAAATCATATTCTGTTAATGTTCAGAATTTCAAAAATATTACAGTAGAAAATGGAAGGCGGGAAAAAATGTGTAAACGGGAAGGGGGGAAAAAGGAGGGGGGAAATATTACATACCGATGTAATGTGAATACATGAACCTTTCCGTGGAAATTAAATCCCATTTTTCGTAAAGCGATTCGCACACCCGTATGCAGAACACGCAGGCATGATTCAAAAAGTTGATATTAACTTTTACACACGTGCAGGAAGATTTTTATTCGTGAATTCGCGGTAATCCTCATTGGCGGGAAAGATCTGAGTCAGCCATATTTGTGTGCCCCGGAAGCTTCAAGAAAATCACAACATGCCGACTCCAGTCAATCTAACATTCTTGGGTTACCCGGAATGCCCTTTTTGCATCACCATGGAAAAAAGATTCTTTCCTAAATGCTCCCTGCCTGGGAAAGAGTTCAATATGGAAATGCCAGTGGACCAGTATTGATTTGCTAAATGAGACAACAAAACAGCACACTATCACTTAATTGAAAAAATGGCCTAAGTGTACCTTTACTATCTGTCACTGTTGGACACTAGCAACCATCTGACAAATACTCAGGTAACTCCAGAAAGTAAAATGAAAGCAGTTGGAATAGAGTGCATGAAGTTCATTTGAGATGGTTCAGTGAGATGAGGAGACAAAGGCTGACTTGTCACAAAATATTGCTTAATTGTACCTCTTCGTTCATTCTGACAGACTCTCCCATCATCTGGAAATATTGCTGCCTTAGGCATATTTGGCCTGCATCAGATCAAGACCTTATTTGCATTTGTCCTTCTAATTGGGAGGCTACTAATTGGGACCCCACTTCCCTAACAGCATTGCAAAAACTATTTGCCATATAATTGCTAAAGATTATGATTATGAAATTGGATACACATACAGTATATGACTTGGATATACCAGGGACTGCACCTGTCACAAGTTTATGCCCCAGTGCGATACTTCCTCCCTACTGTACTGATCCATGGTTAAAAAACAACAACCCATATACTTTGCAAATAAACCTTTAAATCCCCCCCCATACTCCAACATTTACCATTTTTGCACACTTGGTGCATGAGTGGAGGTAGAAAAGGATTAATTCATGCTGGCCAAAAACTTCTTTTATTTTACTCTTAGAAATGTTGCTAATGCAACTAATGCAAACAGAGGCGGAGGGAGGGAGAGAGAGAAAGAGAGAGAAGACTCTTTTATTTTGACAGTGAATGTTCCGTTCATGCCAATAATTTATTGAACCAGATGTCTGTACACAGCCAAAAAACCTAAAACCACACAATGTTGGATAGGAGAGGAGGGCAGTGATGAGGTTGGGAATGGGAGGTGGGGGGATTTATCCACAGGCTGAACCCTGCCTCCCCAGGGGGAACCCTCAATCCTAGAGTGATTTGAAGGTGGAAGGGGAAATAGGCATGGGGCAATTGTTGCAACGTTGCATTAAGAAAAAAAATTATAATCTATTTACAGGGAAACAAGTAAAAGGAAACCATTTTTAAAGGAGAGGGAGGAAGAGATGTATTTACAGCAGTGGGGCAGGGAAAGATGGTCAGGGAATTAAAACTAGCCTTCTCCACACTCCCTTTGAGAGCCCCTGCTCTTCAGTCACACGGTTGACTTGCAGCATTGGGGAGAGATCTGCCCTGGAGGAACAGATGCAAGAGAAAAGGGTGGGCTTCTTCGGTTTTATTCACTGGCTAAGAGCAACCTGGGTGGGAGGAAAAAGGGGGATGTCCAAGGTGCCTTCAAGGATGGGTGGTTGGAGGAGCAAGAAAAAGTTGGCCGTGCCGTCCCCACAACTCCAGGCGTGGGGGAGAGGAGGTTCTTGTTCCCAAAGAAAGGAGATTGCGGCAGAAGCACAGCCAGCCAGCGACAAGGCTGTCAAGGGAGAGGGTCTGGAAGAGGAATGATCCTAATTCCCCACCTGACTGGGACACATTACGTTGCTTGGGATTTTCTTTAAAAAAAAAAAAAAAAGGAAAAAACTGACCCGCTTGAAAATACAGCATCCGCGTTTCAGAGGCAGACAAGTCCGGGAAGGAGGAAGGGCACCCAGCGAGGGGAGAGCGTGGTGTGAGGGGCCGCAGGGCTGGAATTAAGACCGCGTATGTGACATGAGACTGGAAATAAAACCTTTTTTTTTCTCCACGGGATGTTAAAAACGAGAGGAAGTTAAAATCAAGTTGGGACAAACTGGGAGGCAGGGTGGGGGGGAGGAGAAGGGCGGTGGATGTGTTTCAAGGAGCCCCTTGCCTCGGCCTCCGTTCCGGTGGTTCCCTGTGGCAGCGTGGGGCCTCCTCCCGGTTCCCCCGGGCTCTTCGAAGCGCCCGGGAGAACCGGGAGGCAGCCCCACGCTGCCACAGGGAGCCGCCGGAACGGAGGCTGAGGCCGGGTGCTTCTCGGCCTCGGCCCCGCTCCGCCGGATGCCTGTCACAGCGCGGAGCCTCCCGGAGAACCGGGAGGCTCCGCGCTGCGACACGCACGTGGCCGCCGGAACGGAGGAACGGCGCGGCTGGAGGGAGGAGGCCTACCTATCCGCTGCTTCTTCCCTCGCCGCTGCCGCTTCGTGCTCGTGCCGCTGCGTGCTGCTGCCTGCTTGCCTCACTTGCACAAAGTTAAAAAAAAACAAAAACCGGAACGGAGCAGTTAGGATCCGGAACGCCTGTTCCGGCCCGTTCCCCCTGAATGACATCACTGTGGGTAACCCTACATGGCATAGCTCACAGCTTCATTGAGCTACTCAAGCCCTTCGCCATGACAAGGTCCATGAAGGGGACCTTACACTGCAGACCTTACACTTGCTATATTCCATTTGTTGAGTGTTAACAGTTTGAATTTTCAAATGAGGGTTTTTTTAAATTTGTTTTTAGTTCAGTGTTTTTCTATCATATTTTGTCCTCATCTTGCTTTCTGTCAGGGATGTTTCATGGCTGTACAATTGCTGCAGTCCAAGAATGCCAATTTGCATTTCAGGAGCGTCATTTTATTATGTTACAGTGACAGCACTTCCTGCTTGATGATGTCACTTCCTGCCACAACATCACTTCCAGGTTAATGGCGTCACTTCTGGTGGGTCCCGACACGAGTGGCGTTCTAAAAAATGGGTCCCGATCCAAAACGTTTGAATTCCACTAATGTAAAGTATGTGCTACAGGATGTTAAGGGCCTCAGCAAGCCAATTTTCCACCCCTCTCTCTCTGTATTTTCTTTGCTTTCCTCAACAACTGACATTTGGCTCAAAAGCCTTCAACATTCCACTGATTTGGGCCATCTTGGCTGTGTTCTTTTGAAAAGAAAAATCATTAAATTTGCAAGTTTATCTGTTTCTGCATCCCTAGACAGCCCTCCCTCCCCAGTGCATATAGCCCTGCTGCTTTTCCAAACTGATAGGCACTGAGCCACTTCACTACAAGCAGGGATTATACCCTTTTCTCTAATGTGCTTCACACACAAAAACCATTATTTAATATTCATGTTTTAAAATATCCTGGTTTGACATTTAAAATTAAATAGCACTATAAAACATGTAGCGATTTTAGTATGGTATACTTGCGTCCTCCTGCTCATCAGAAAAAGTGGGTGAAATGGTAACTCTGCTATTACAGTGGCACATCTGTCATTGTGAAAAGTCACCTTTAAACTCTTCACTAAGCTCTTCTATAAAAACATTGTCCAGGAATCTCACTTTCCAAGTATAGAGTCCTTCCACTTGTGTAATGAAAAGATATAGAAGTAGACAAAATAATTATCCAAAAATGGTCCCCAGATGTGCATTGTTATGTCAAAAAGATTACACGGAAGTAGGGAATATGTGATCTGTGGGGATGTGGGTGTCATATTAGCATCTGACATTTTCCAGATAACACAGCCAAGTCCTTCATTATTTCCAGCACTTTTTTGTGTTCTCATTTTTAAAACATTGGTAGGGAAATGTGGCATTTTTAGCATCCCAAAGGGTAATTTCATTCATTTTTTTTCCTATGTAAAGAACCAGCTTCCAGTTGATTCCCTCTATAGAAGAGCTGATGGAGCCCTTCTTGGGCTGTGCTCAATTTCCAATTGAGAAACGCAGGAAACAGACCCTCAATGCTTATGGCAGCAGCGACTCTGTAATTCAGAGGCTTCTGAACACCAGTTGCAGGAGAGCAATGGCAAAACTGTCCTATGCCACAACTCCTGGTTGTGAGTTTCTTAGAAGCCATTGTGAGAAATCACCCTTGGGCCTTATCCTGCAGTATCATTGTATGTCCTTGGAGTCTAGAGCTATGCATATTCTGTTTCCGACAACATTTCGCCATGAGATTAACATGAGGCCAGGATGCTGTAGGAGTGGGAATTAGACCTGGAAGCAGGGGTGTCATCCAAATGATTTAGGAACAGGTACTCACTTCTGATTGGCACTTGTCGGGGTCCGCCCACCGGAAGTGACATCATAAGCCGGAAGTGATGTCATGATTGTTGCCATGGATGTGATCATGTTTGTAATAACTTCAGCTTGTGGTTAGTGTTGATTTAAGTTCTATTGCTTTGCTTTCTAGAGATGCATATATACATATTTTGCTTCAACTGTTCCCTGGTTAACTTCTAGGAACTTAGAAGTTCAACTTCTAAGCTCAACTTCTAGGAACCGGTACTCGCGTAGTGGTGTGTAGTGGGTGCATGACATCACTGCCTGGAAGGTTCAAGTCCCTGGTCAGCCGTGAAACTTCCTGCATGACTTTGGGCCAGTCACAGTCTTTCAGCTTCACAGGATTGTTGTGAGGACAGTCTGAAAGGTTGTGAGGCTGAAAGGTTGTGAGGTTGTAAGGTCAAAATGAGGGGAGCTCCTTGGAGGAAGGGAGCAAAAAAGGTGAACAGCAATAATAATTCTCCCTAGATCCATAAACATGGTGACGGGAATCACACCTTCTGCCTCCGTGCCCTGAGGGTAACATGCTGACTGCCCCCCCCCCAGTATGTTTGACTATTATGAGAAGGGGCTGTAGCAGCAACTCCACGCTGGCAGAAATCTGTCCAGAATTGGCAGCAAAAGGATGTTGGCATCCCAGTATCCCTGGTATCCATGGATAACTGCAACTGTGGATACCGAATCGGTGGATCCTGGGGCACGGCTGAATCTGCCTTTGAATCCACACAACTGATCCTTTGCTAGGATCCGTTCATCCTTCCATGCTAGGATGGATAAAAGATGTTTGGCACATGATCCCTCTCATTTTCGAGATTCGTCTCTGAGAAATACATCCCCCGTCAACTGGGCAAAGAGGCACCTTTCGAAGTGGTGCCCTCTTATGTTTAGCCAAGAGGGAGCAACGGCCCCACTTCACCCCACCATGATGTCTCTTCCAGGAGCTCTTTTTGGTGTCTCTTCTGTGTTCTTTTCCATTGTGAGCCCTTTGGGGACAGGGAGCCATTTATTGATTTATTTTGCTATGTAATAAACGGCTTTGGAAACACTCCTGTTGAAAAGTGGTATACAAATATTCTTAATAATAATATGCAGAATGCTGTGCAGAAATACCTTGATATTTCTCTCTTTATGTACCAGTTTTCCTCCGTAAGAAAGTGGATCTAGCAAAATGCAAAAAGAAAAAAAATCAATGCTTTTATTTAGGAGCAAATTAAATTCCCACCTACAGTAATGATTTTTACCTTAAAGCTGTGATAACAATCTTGTTGTAGTGTCAGGTTCCTCACCCTCTTATCTCACAACAGTTAACCTTAATAATCCCCTCACTTTCAAGCTATCCTGGACTTATGGCTCTTTAAGCATTTCAGTTAAACTTGATCGTTTACTTACCTTCTGCGTCTAATAGACTCAGTGTCACTTTGAAGATTGTAAATGGATTTCGCTGAGGAATCAGTTCTCAGACATGCGAGAACAAATAGTTTCCCCCTCCTTGTAATTGATATCTGTGATTTAAAAATGTTCAGGAGTTTGGAGCTCCTGGTCGGAAAGTGGTAGTTTGATGGAAGACACATTGCAGGTGGTCGCCTATGTTTTCTTACCATTTAGACCAGGGCACTCCAAACCTTTTAGCCGGAGGGCCGCATCAAATATCTGCTGTGGTGTCAAGGGACAGAAAATAAATAAACAAATTTAAATTTAAACAAATACATTAGAGATGGAACGTGGATGAATGAGCGAATGGGCTCAGAGTTCCAGGATTCCTCCAAGCACCAATGCAGAAATAGAGCACACACTTTCTTAGCATCGGGGAGGCCCACAGAGGGGCCTCCAGACCCTCCCAGAAGCCAGCACAACCCCCTAGCTGAGGTGTGAATCCTTGGGTGCCCGCCGTGCCATGATCACTGTGGCTCTGCTGGGCACCTGTCCTGCCCCATTCCTCAGCTCCGCCAACACTTGCTGCCTTCTCAAAATCTGAGCAGGGCTTTGGGAGTAGCTATTCTAGACGCTACCAAGAGCCGAATCCCAAGCCAGCTACCACCCTGGGATGGGTGTGTGCACTGTGGCAAGCATGCCATAAGGCACACTGTGGCAGTGTGGAGGATCCTGGAGCCAGCAGAAAAGCCAGTGCATTCCGGAGCAGGAAGATGCTCCACAGGTGGAAGGGTGGAACAGTGCAGAATGGAGGTGGGGAGGGAGTTAAAACAACCTGCAAGGGCAAAGAGGGGCGGATTAGGCCCAGGGCAGGAGGCCTCCCATCCCCCTCCCCCACCTGGGCCTGATCTCCCAATACGAGGTTGCTTGGGTTGGCGCCAGCTGTTTTGCTGGCACACCCCTGAGTGACCCCACAAAGGCTTTCCCCCATTCTTAGCCCACCTCGCACCCATAGGTGAAAAAAATATTTACGCTTACCTTCTGCAAGCCTCCTGCTTCAGAATTCAGCCTGTTCCTTCTGCCTAAGACAAGCAGTCAATGTTAATTAACTCCGTGTGCAAGAGTTGTTGGCATTTGTGGAAGGCAGGCACGAAGCCAGTACCCAGCGCATCTCCGATCAATCTGCCCAGGAAGAAGCAAAGAAAAGGACAGTGTTTGCTCAGACGACTGAACAATGATGATGCCTAAAATCCCGAGAACTAGAAGTAAAATGAAGGGCCGGAAGGTGACCCTGCCTCAGGCAAAGCAGCCCCTCACACTTCCTCTCAGGGAGCCGCATGAGTTGATGACTTGGGGCACAAGCCTGTGCATGTTTACTCAGAAGTCCCATTGTGTTCAATGGACTTACTTCCAGGATTGCAGCCTGGGTGTTGTTTTACTTTTGAGACATACAAAATTATGCACGGAAGGGATAGAGTCGATAGAGGGATGTTCTTTTCCCTCTCTCAAAACACCAGAACCAGGGGGCATCCGCTAAAACTGAGGGTTGGGAGAGTTAAAACAGATAAAAGGAAGTACTTTTTTACCCAGTGGGGAGTTAATCTGTGGAACTCCTTGCCACAGGAGGTGGTGATGGCATCTGGCCTAGATGCCTTTAAAAGGGGACTGGACAGATTTCTGCAGGAAAAGTCCATCGTGGGCTATATGCCATGGCTATATGCCATGATGGGTGGTGCAACTTCATTACATTAATAGTAGGCTACTTCAGAGTGCAAGAGAGTGGCAACAGGATGCAAGCATCTTGTTGTCTACAGAACTCCTTAAGCACCTGGTAAGCCACTGTGAGATACAGGAAGCTGGACTAGATAGGCCTTTGGCTTGATCCAGCAGGGCTCTTCTTATGTTCTTATGGTTGAAATGTATGGACCTAATAGGACATCTTCATTTCTATAAAAATACAATTGACATAGGAATAGGAAAACATTTTTTTTTCCTTTGAGATGAAACACAATTAAAGCAAATCAAAAGAGTGATTAGTTGCTATACTGTTTTACTGATAGGGTTCAGGAGGCTTAACTATAATGGGACTTACTTCTGAGTAGATATGCGTAAGATGGGACCAGTGGTGTCAGCTTACCGGTACACTGGGCGGGTCTTCGGGGTGATCGGCAGCGCGCTCGCTGTATTCCGTTGCGTAATGGCGAAAGCCCGCCCACTGACACTACTGGATGGGACTCTTAAGCACTTGGGAAAACTGTATAACTCAAATCCATGGATTTAAGCACTCCAACATTTCTCTGGCATATCCCCATTGATTTTTAAAATCCCTGCACAAGACACTCTATCTTTCATAGACCAGTTGCATACACTCTCCATTCTTTCGCAAAGATCCTTCTAGCTCAGATGATCCTGTTTGCAAACAGTAGTTGTGACGATACAAGCTTGATTCCTGTTACTTTAAATGCCGTAGAAATTCCAACAGCTTCAGACAGAATTGCTGCTGAGAATCAGAAGAAAACATTTGTGCAATTTATTTGGCAGATCTCAAACAGGGCAGGTGCTGACGGGTGTCAAACTATAACTCTAAAACTGAGAGGGTTTTCTTTTCTTCCAGAAACTTAGATTTATGAGAGATATAGCGGATCTCGTGAGTGGAGAATGCTTGGCTTGGACTTCCGATGTGTAGTTTTTGGTGGCACAATCAGGTGGCCTGAACATGCACATCTGGGAAGACAATGTAGGCTTTGGCAAACTGTCATCATGACGGCCAGTAGAAATATAATAAGCACATGAAAATAACAGAAATTGCTTTTCCATTTCTGCAAAATATATAGACAGCATATGAAGAGAAAAGGAAATATAATTTGTTGGTAAAAGTAGAAATTGCTTGGAAAGAAGCATCTGAGCTACACCTTCATTTTTATCTCGGCTGCATCCTTTTCCTCTCTGTACTCTTGCAGTATACACTTGAAAAGATTCAAATGCCACGAAGTCCAATTTCGCAGAGGCCAGAGACCTTCAGTTTTGTCATTTGATGTGTTACTTGGTACACTCAATTTGCTGGGAAACTGTCAGATGTTTGTCAAATTACTCCATGCCGTTAACGGTTTGTCAGGGCCTGATCCAGTCTATGTGCCCTGGATCCTCCCCATCCTATGGTCAGTCGTCAGCACACAAACATTCCCCGGGGCTTTCTCTGGACTGATCCTTCCCAGCTATGTGTCTCACATATATTTAGCAACATAATGAGCAAAGCAGGCGTTTGCTTATTGCACAGAGCTGGCCAGAGCTTTCTGTTACAAGCTTCGAGTTAAAGCAGAGACTCTGAGCCAACTGCAAGATTCACGCAGGAGAACAATATCTGAAAAGCAGTTTATTCTCTTGCATTCATTTCATTCCCCAAAGGTGAATCGCTTTTCTTTTCTGTCTTTTTCTTTTTAGAAGGGTTTCAGTTTCCTTCCCTTTTTTCATTCCCAGGTTTCATTCCTACCTGTCCCCTTTAATACGTACTTTCCTCTGTTGCAGTCATTGTAAGTTAGATAAACTGCTGCTTCATTTTGGTGTTTAGAATAGATTCAAAGGGAATAGTAAGTCAGCAGTTCAGAAGCTAACCAAAAACCCCTTAAAAATGGGTGAGGTTTTTGAACAAGGGGCGTGTTCTGGTCCTCCTGCCAGTGAGCCAACCAAACTTGCAATGATTGTCCCAACCCACCTTGCAGGCGCCAGGGGGCCGTTCCCTTCCCCACATGCAAAATGCAGTGTAATTGGTTGTGGGAAATAGTGGCCTGTGGCCAGGTCGAGATTATGGAAACCTTGCACCTACGTCTTAAAAGTGGAAGGAAGAACCTTTGCCCATTCCTCCTGCCCCAGCAACTTTCACACTGAAATTCAAGAAACTGTGGTATAGCAAAATCTAAGTCTAACAGGGGACATTGAAACAACTGAGAATACTTAAAGTTTTGCATGTAAATTCAAGCTGGAAGCATTTTTGTGGGGAGAGAGGCAAAAATTATTTTCAGCTCTACTGTATGTTTCTGTATGTTTCTTTTTTGTGGGCGTACAATATAATAGTAGGGCATGATAATTACGGGCTTCAGCCTAAGGTGTGTTTTGAGGAAGGACTGTACAGTATGGTTATACAGTAGAACAGTGATTCTCAAACCTTTTAGCACCAGGACCCACTTTTTAGAATGACATTCTGTCCAGGACCCACTGGACATGATCTAAGGGCCAGAAGTGCCACCATTGTGATGCCAGAGCCTGCTGCTTTCCTGAGAATGCAGCAATAATTTCTCAGCTGTTTTCCAAAAGCAAAGTAAATCAGAAAGGAAAAAAAGTAAATCAGAAAGGCTGGCAACCTTGATGAAAGCAAAACAACTACACAGCCCTCCCCCTTCCCAGCATCCCATCTTCCCATATTTTCAATATGGCTACCCTAGGTGCTCCGTGACCCACTTGAAATTGGCTTGTGACCCACTGGTGGGTCCCAACCCACAGTTTGGGAATCATTGCTGTAGAATCGCACAATTTTTTCCCCACTGACCACAAAATTTAGTCCCAAGTTAGAAGGATGGCGGTGAGTGCAAACGTTCTCTTTGGCGGTGCCATAATCATGGAGCTCGCTAGCAGGGGAATTAAGACCTCTGCCTCCCTCAAGGCCTTTCAGCAAGGGCTCAAAATGTTTCTGTTTCATCTGGTGTTTGGCTGATGGATTGTCTGTAAGACTGTTTTGCGTTCTGCTGCAGCAAATAGCTGCTCCCTGTATTGGAAAAACGGAAGGTAGTTAAGGAATGGTATCAGCAATGGCCCCTTGTCCATATCAGCCAGGGATTACAGGGTTAACCCCAAGGCCTTTGCCTGCAGCAGGAACACAGCTGCAGCCTAGGCAGGCTGATGAGGGCCCTGGCTATAAAGGAAGGGAGATGAGCACAGGTGGGAAACGGTGTGGCTGATGAGCTAGAGCCTGCTTAGCAACAGACACTGATTGGCTGGCCTCAGTATAAAGTTGGAGGCAGGAGCTGCAGTAAGTTGGAAGTGCCAGCAGCTGTTGGAGCAGGATGGATGGCTCAGTGGACTGATCGTTGGACTGTATAATGGAAGGTAAGGTTGTTGTGGGAGACTGTAGGGAATTATTGTGTGGCTGCCATGCCCCTGGAGCAGTGATGTCATGCACCCACTACGCACCACTACGCGAGTACCGGTTCCTAGAAGTTGAGCTGGCCCCGCCCACTCGAAGCTGGCCCCGTCGGCTGGTTGGCTCAGCAGCTGCGCCTGCATACTGCACGCCCGCAGCCGTTGCCTGCACTTTCTGTGAGGAGGCAGGCAGGCAGGCAGGCAGGGGCAGCAGCAGCAGCAGCGAGGGAGACCCGGGAATAAGGCAGCAAGCGTGAGAAGGTAGGCTGCCTGGGGCTCCCGCTCCCTCCAGCCGCGCAGATCCAGCATCCCGGTTCCTCCTGCAGCCTCCCCCCAGCCCCAGCCCCCACGTGGTCTTTTTTTGGTCGCCCGTTCCCCCTCCTGCTCCTTGCCGGCTCCTTGCATTTAACATTAAAGTTAAATGGCTCCCTGTCCCAAAAGGGCTCACAATCTAGTACAGTCCAGCCTGCTATTTAACCGGGGAACAGTTGAAGCAAACTATGTCTATACACATCTCTAGAAAGCAAAGCAATAGAAGTTAAATCAACACTAACCACAAGCTGAAATTATTACAAACATGATCACATCCATGGCAACAATCATGACATCACTTCCGGCTTATGATGTCACTTCCGGTGGGCGGACCCCGACAAGTGCCAATCAAAAGTGAGTACCTGTTCCTAAATCATTTGGATGACACCACTGGGTGGTTGGCACACTTCAGAGTTTGCCCAGCCCACCTTAGACCTCCACAAATCATAGAATGGGCAGGATTGCTTGCCAGTCAGCATTCAGGGTCAACTGATGTTTCTGCCTCTTGCTGGAGATGCTTACTCAGTTGTTTTACTTTTGAGACATACAAAATTATGCACGGAAGGGATAGAGTCGATAGAGGGATGTTCTTTTCCCTCTCTCAAAACACCAGAACCAGGGGGCATCCGCTAAAACTGAGGGTTGGGAGAGTTAACACAGATAAAAGGAAGTACTTTTTTACCCAGTGGGGAGTTAATCTGTGGAACTCTTTGCCACTGGAGGTGGTGATGGCATCTGGTCTTGATGCCTTTAAGAGGGGATTGGACAGATTTCTGGAGGGAAGGTCCATCGTGGGCTATAGGCAATGATGGATTGTGCAACCTCCTTACAAAGGTGGTGGGCTACTGGTACCGGGTGCAAGGAGTGGCAACAGGATGCAAGGAGTGGTACCGGGTGCAAGGGGGGAAAACAGGATGCAACAGGATTGTTGTCTCATGCCTCCCTGGGGCACCTGGTGGGCCACTGTGAGATACAGGAAGCTGGACTAGATGGGCCCCCTTTGGCCTGATCCAGCATGGCTCTTCTTATGTTCTTATGTACACATTCATTCATTCATATCTCCTCCCCCCTCCTCCTTTTCTTGTTTTAGGCAGAAGGAACAGGCTGAATTCTGAAGCAGGAGGCTTGCAGAAGGTAAGAGTAAATTTTTTAAAAAATTTAAATTTTTTAAATTTATATTTAAAAAACCATACATGGGTTTTTTAGCATTTTGTGCTCTCATGGACCAAATGCTCTTCAAATTATCCATTTTTCCTCCAAACCTAAAAATGGGACCAAAAAAATTAGCTGCAACTCGGTGCTGCCTTCGTTGTTTTCAGCCAGGCTTGACGCAGTTAGACGTGGCTTCTGCCATGCTCCAGCAGTGATTCCATGAGGCTTCCTGGCGTCTTCTGGTGCATCCGTCTGCAGCCCCGTCACTCTCACATTGACGTTTGCTTCCCTCTGAGCAAGTCAGGCACCGCCCCCCCCCCCGCTGGAGGTTCCCCAGGCCAGGCGGCAGGGCCAGTGCAGCAGATTTGGCGGCCCTGACGAGAGCCCCAGCGGTGGCTGCAAAGTCACCGGCACGTGTCCGAGTGGATCCCGGTCGCTGCATCTGGCCAGGAAGAGGTGCAGGACGAGGCGTGTGCCTGCACCACCAACCCGCCCCCCTCCCAGGACCTGACCTGCCCACCTCCGCCGCCTCCCACCCAGTGGCCCAGCCGAGGCGTCTGGTGCCCGGGGCCCCTCCACACCCCCGGCACGAACGCCTCGGCTGTGGACGCCCTTCAGCCAGGACTTCCCTTTTCACGGAGACCGTCCCTGTTCAGACTCTCAGACACTCAGGGCCAGGGGAGGCCGCACAGGCATTCTGAACGCTCTGTCCTCCTGCAACGTGGAGCCCAGGGAAAAGCCCCCCCCCACAGTAAAACCACTGCCCCACCCCTCCCCTGCACCTCGGCACGAAGCTTATCTGCTCCAGCACCCATTGGGGCTGAAAACGAGGGGCTGTGGGATGCCGCAGACCTTCCCACAGGAGACGCCAACTCCTACGCCATCCCAGCATGCCTTCTGGCACACTTACAACAGTCTGCACCGGGGGGGTGGGGTGGGGGAGCGCCCATTCCCCCAGCACCAAAGCACAACAGGATTGTGCCACACGACCCTTTTCGTGACACTGTGTTGGCTCTACACTTTGCACTCTCTAAAAGCTAAAAACCCCAAGACGATATTAACTGTACATATTCTTTAAGAAGTATTTCAGTACTTGGAGTTCAGTTGGCCTCTTAGGTGTGCCGTTAGACACACTGCTATCCCCTGACCTTTTACAGTGGGTTGCAAGTGGGAAGGAGGGGTTGCCACAGAGAACTCCTGCAGGTGGGAGAGTGTGTGTGGGCAAGATGCCAATACAAGCGATTCCTAATACTTGCCCCTCCCAAAACTTCATATAGCATGTATTATTTGTACGGCAAGACACTTTCCAAAGAGGCTTGCAATCAAGACACAATAAAACGGATCAAAAAAGAGTCTTCCTGACATATAAGCTAATTAGGGATTTAAAATTAAAGGGGATGAAGCGCAATTCTTGGCACAAGTTCAGCTTTATTTTATTTCCAGGACCTCCTTTTGAGTCTTCAGTGAGACGGTGGTGGACTCTGTGTGTCGGTCCTATTGCTACGCTCATTGCTGTTAAGCACCTCTGTTTTGGTCGTGAGTCGGAGATGCCGCCTCTCAGCAGTGAGGCCGTTTCGCCACTTGCAGTAGGAGGCAGCAGGTGCGCAAATAAGGACGCAGCCGGAGCCGGATAGAGGTAATTTATTTTCCAGTTGTCAACAAAGGGGGGGGGAAATCCTTCAAATGAAAAGGAGATTTTTTTAATGGGCGTTTCTCTGGAACGGGTTCAAAACACAACCTATTGTACGTGGCTGAGTTTGAAAAATTAAAAGAAAAATGTTTGCTCGCCTCTGAACAGACTGGAAGCGGGTTGGCTGAAAAGTTCTCACACACTGCCTGGTTTGTTAAGCGTGTTGAGTCTTCTTTTGAGACCCAGGCCGAACCTGCCACTGCTACCACCGTCTGTGCAGCTGCCCCAGAAATGGGTGCCCTGGATCCAGGTGGGGGGGTGAGGATTCAGCCGGGAAAGGGGGGTTAAGTAACCTTACCCCTGCATAAGCCTCCCACCCCAGTCGGACCAGTGGCAACCCAGGGGTCAAGAGGAGGTCAAGGGGATAAATGTTCTGAAGTGCCCCCCCCCACACGCCAGGGCCGCCTCTGCTGCTACAAGCTGCAACCAGCTCCCACTCTTGGGGCGGGGGCGGGGGGGCGGCGGTGCCACTTACCGCATGCTCTTATTAGCAATATCTTTTGCCCTTTATGCACACAAGCACAAGCGTGAGTGTGCGCACGCACACGCACACCCCAAAACATTTCTGTGCATAAATCTGGTTGTATCAGATTTCAGTCTTGAGTTCATCATTAAGCTCCTGCAGTCCTAGGCAGAGTCATAACTGTACCTTATTCCCAGCTCTCATTGTCATTGTCCAGCTTGTTCCTTTCGTTTTCCTGGTCTTACTGCTCACCATCAACATATATCCAAGGCTTTCTGGAAGAACAAAATGGAATGAAAGTCATACATTCATGCCTCCGAAGACTTTTCATTCCCCAGTGTTCTAGTACTGTGCCCCGGGGCGAGGGATCCAAATGTTTACAAAATTTAGAAGTTTATTTTGTACACTTCAGTGAGAAGGTAGTATATAATTATAGCCTTGCGGTTCAGTCCAGTGAAAGCAGGTATCTCTCAGTCACATAGGAATCAATGAGACTTAAGGCGTCAGTTAAATACTTAAGTCCCATTTGAAGCAATTCTACCCTCTGCCCTCGTGAACTTTCCTTAAACCTGGGGGATGACAAAAGTGCTGAATCCTAAATGCTGTTATCTGTTTTGCTGACACAGCCACAGCTGAGTTTTGGGCAAACCCAAAGCGCTAGCATTCAGATAAGAGCATACCCGGTTCAGGACTTGGCCCCCACAATTCCAATCTATTAACTATACAGCCTTTTGACCCGGTACAAACCCTAAACCTAAAAGTTAACCATTGAACTCCTGAAACAGCACAAATGGTTGATTCTAGAAATGTACTTTAAAATTAATCATTAGAACACTGAGCACCTGACTTGTAACATGTAGACAAAATTATCCTAATAAAAATGAGGACAGAGCGCTCGGAAAAGAGCAAGCTTAGAAGCAAGCTTGGAAGCTAGCTTGGAAGCTAGCTTGGGAAGCTTGGCAAGCCTGGAGAGCTTGAGAGCTGGGGAAGCTAGCAGCAGCTTCTGCTCCTCTGATAAACCTGCAACCCTGTCTCCTCTCATCATTGACTTGTGATTGCTTCACCATTGATTTCCACACCCAACATTTACTGCATCCTGTCCTCAGCACAGAGCTCTACTGAGCAGCTAAAACCAGGAATCGAGGGAAAAAACCATTCTCTGTCAAAATGTTCAGGGTCTTGGTCTGCATTTTTTGTCTGCCACATTAAATATTCATCCAACCCGACTGGTTTGATCAGCATTAATTTTTTTCTGTCCTCAGTTCTCTCCCTACCACTGTGAAACCGAACTTCATGAGCTTTGGCAGAGGCTTTACACACCAAATATACCTTCCTTTGAAGACATGGAAGAACTACTGTATTTCACAACAATGGTGATATCTTGGAAGTGAAAAAAGATGCAGAGCAAAAGGAACCACTTTAGGACTCTTACGATTCCTTTATGCCCAATGAGTTCAGGCCCAGTTCTCTCAGGGCCCCACTGCGGTATATTGCAAAATAAGCCACAATAACTCCCCGAATCATGGCGCAAAAGCGACTCTGCCATTCTCGGGCTGGGCCCACTTGAGGCTGCACCTGGGCACCGCTGGAGCTCCTCTGCCCAGGGCAGAGCAGGGGGGAATGGCGTTAGGGTGGGGGCAGGGAGCAGCCCAGGCCAGGAGTGATTCAGGGGCAGGACTCAGGCTGGTCGCCAGGTGGCAGCTGCACACACTGCAGTCCTGTCTCCTTTGCCCAGCCCTGCTCCATCCCTTGAGTCTCAGAAGACTTTTGCCAGCTCAAGAGATCTGGCCAAGATCGGAAGATGCCAATTTGAGGCCAGGCAGCCTCTGAGGTGATAAGGAAGGAAAACCTACCCTTCTCTTGCCCGGTCCATCTAGTCAGCTTTGCACACTCTGGCAACACTGCTGTGAGCTTTGGACTGGTGGGGGGGGATAGGATTGAGCCCCTTAAGGTGCAATTCTACCAACTTTCCAGCACTGACGTAGCTGTGCCAATGGGGCCTGTGCTCCAGTGGAATGCTAGTCATGGAGCCCTCCTCAAGGTAAGGGAATGTTTGTTCCCTTACCTCAGAGTGGCATCACCCTTTGTACAGACGAGGGTTAGGTGCAGGAGGTCCCTTATCTGCCATCAGAAGGCTCCAGCAGAGATCCAGCAGAGATCCTCACAATGGCACCTGCAACCAGCACGGACCCCTGAAACATGGCTGGTGGATGCTTCTGCCAACCATTTTAAAGGGGTCAGTGCTGGTTGCAGGGGCCGTTCTGAAGGTCCCTGCAGCCTTTGGAAGGTCTCTGCCAGTGCCGTTGCTCGGTCATTTTGCACCCAGGGCCCATAAATTTTTGACACACACCCACCCCGCAAAATTTGTGGACTCCTCATGCACGCCCGCAGGCTATATGTTTGATACCCCTGCATAAGACACTTGTATTTTGGGGTTTTGTTTTTGTTTTTTGGCCATAACTTTTGCTAGAATAAATATACAACACTCTGGGGGTTTTCACTGAATTTTGAGTGAAATTCCACATCCAACAGTATATTATATAGCATGATGCTATTACTCCTTAAAACTATGATTTAAAAATTGCAATTTGTACAAAAGAAGTTCGATTTTTGGGTTTTTTGCAGGGTTGCCATAATCTTTGCTATAATAAAGATATCACACTCTGTTTTTTGCCATTGAATTCTGGGTGAAATTCCACTCCAACGGTATACAGCATGATAGAAGTATTTCATAAACCCACCGTTTTTTAAATTTGGGGTTCAGTGATGACCCCCCCCCAGGACAGCACCTGGGGCGCTGCAGTCCTGCCCCATAGGTAGCAACACCACTGGTCTCTGCCTAGTGGATGAGGAAGACAGAGGGGCAGATAGTGAGGAAAGCAGCAATTCTGCCCCTCCCGTATAAGCCAAGTCGCAGATCACGAGGAAGCCGAGGAAGAGGACTGACTGTACTCCATAAACAGCAGGTCTCCCAATCTGTGCAGGGCGTTGGGTGAAGAACCTGACAGACAACATCACCAAAGTCCACAAGTCACAAACAAAACATCGCTGATACTTTTAGGCATTGGTAGATACTTGAATTCAGTGACAGGCCGTTGTATCCTGGACAACTGTGTCCTGGTTTTGGACATACATTTCCCTTCTTTTCCCATCCCAGACATTTACTGTATGTCACAACATATGTATATAGATATACTTTTAAAATTTGTAGGTCCAGTCATCCGTTAAACCCAAAACCGAAGAGAGGTGAAGGAACCCACGAAACCTTGATAACATGTGCTCCATACAGCAAGCCTGTGATGTCCTCTCTCTCATTATATATTTGAATTTATGTTCCAGATATGGTTGGAACTTATTATTCTGCCAGTTCTCTGGTGACTACTCCAGTCCCTGTGGACCATGAACCTCTGCCTGCAGCTCCTTATCGGTATCTCTGTTTCATGAATTGGACCAAAAGCCTCTAGCCCAAGGACCACCCACAGGTGCTCCCCCTTCTAACAGATTCCAATAGCGTCTTTATAGCCCACGGCAAAAACTCAGGGCAAGCATTGCGTAATTGGGTGGCCGACTGCCTGGCTCACACCTGTACGCCGCAGGGGGGCCTCTGCACGGGAAACAGCACAAAGGCGTTCTCTGCTTGAAGTGTTGCGCGTACTGCAAACCTGACTCAGGTGCGTTCCCGGTGCCTGAAACCTGGAAATCCACATATAAAAGCTTGAAACATATTATCAATCAATCAATCAATCAATCAATCACTAGTAATTATATACCGCTTTTCAACACAAAGTTCACAGGCAAATAATAACATTAAAGTTAAACGGCTCCCTGTCCCAAAAGGGCTCACAATCTAAAAGAATGGAGAACACCCCCAGCAACAGCCACGAGAAAGACACTGCGCTGGGGTGAAGAGGGGCAATTGCTCTCCCCCTGCTAAATATAAGCCTTTACGGCTCAGGGCCGGCGTATTTGAGGGACCACGTCCTTCCATATAATCTGACCCATACTCTTAGGTCATCTGGGGGGGCCCTTTTGACTGTGCCACCACTGGGAGAAGTGAGAGGGGTGCCGGCCAAGAATAGGGCCTTCTCGGTGGTGGCCCCCCGACTTCTTAGAACTGCTCCCTCTGGCAACATTCTGGCGGGGGCTGAAGACTTTTTTATTCCAACAAGCTTTTAAATGTTGACAGGCTGGCTGGCATTTTTACATTCTTTTAATTATGGGATCCACGGGGCTTGTTTAAATTTTTAACTGTTTTTAATATGTTTTTATATATATATAAAATCGAACGTCTGTACGTTTGTACGTTTGTACGTATGTTCCGCATAGGTGCCACAACACCTGGACTGATTGACACCAAACTTGGCATGCATACACCTTGCGGCCTGGCGACAAACACTGCGGGAGTCAGACCCCCCCCTAAGACCCCCGGGGGGTGCGGGGTGTGTGTAAAATGTAAAAAAGGTAAAGGTTTCCCCACGACCGAATGGTCTAGTCGTGACCGACTGTAGGGGGCGGTGCTCATCTCCGTTTCAAAGCCTGTGAGCCGGCGTTTTTGTCCGATCATGGTGGCCAGCATGATTCTACGCCGTAGCGCACGGAACGCCGTTACCTTCCCACCAAAGTGGTCCCTATTTATCTACTTGCATTTTAGGTGCTTTCGAACTGCTAGGTTGGCAGGAGCTGGGACAAGCAACGGGAGCTCACTCCGTCACGCAGTCTCGAACTCCCAACCTTGCGGTTGAAAGCCCAGCGACAGCGGATTAACTCGCTGCGCCACCACGTCCCTGTAAAATGTAAACATGATCGCAAAAGGCCGACTTCGGTGTCAAATCGATCGTTTCCAGCATCTCTGAGTCAAACGGCAACACCCTCAATGCCGTTTGACTCCAGGTTCGGGGGCCCCTCGGTGTGGGGGGGTGAGAAGGGTGCAAAACAAACCATCCACCATGCCCTCCTGGAACGCCTGGAGTGATTGATGTCAAACTTGGCATGCGTGTGCCTTCCAGTCTGGCAACAAACACTGTGGGGGTCAGACCCCCCCTAATGCCTCCAGGGGTGGGGGTATGCGGGGGCACGTGAAAACGGTCGGAAATGGTCGAAATCTGTGTCAAATCTATAGTTTCCGGGGTCGCCGGGATGAGCGGCGATGCTCTCAATGCCATTGGAGTCCGGATTGCCCCCCCCTCGGCATGGGGGGCGAGAAGGGGTGCGAAACAAAATGTAGAAATCATTTTGAATAAATAAATAAATAGAAATCAAATAATAAATAAATAAATAACACGATAAATAAATCAAATAAATAAATTTATTTGATTGGGTAGAAATCAAATAAATAAATAAATAAATAAATAAGAGGACACCACTTGAAAAAGTGCCTCTTGCCCAGTTAACAGGGAATTATTATGTTCTATACCTTGCCATATTCTGCATACTAGCTCATTATACAAAACTCAATTTATTTATGCGGAAGATTTATTTATTCGATTTATTTTCCCTACTAGCTAATGGGAAAATACCATCACAGCTACGTGAATGATACTGGTTTGCGGTTTTTTGTCCTCAGACACAAGTTCAGGTGGGCCCCTGCATCCACGAATCCCGTCTCTGTGGTTGCAATTATCCATGGATCCCTTAGCCTTTACCTTCTTACCTTGAAAAATCTTGTCGCTGAAAAATCTTCTTGCTTTTACAGGTCACTAAATGGAGATAGGATGACCAGGTTGGCAGAGGGTTGGCAGAGGGTTGGCAGAGGGAGCGACTGCCAAAACATCGACAGGGAGCAGCTTCCTGCTGGCATCTGGCACTCTCTCCCTCCGTCGTGCCTTCTGCCTGCCTGGTCACCCTGCTCCTGTTTAGCAACCTCTGAAAATAAAGCAAGAACAAATAAAAGGGAGATCATCTTCGTTGCTCTTTCCTGAACTTGCTCCAGTCTGGCGGCGTCCTTCTTAAAGTGAGGTGCTCAGAATTGGAAATGGTGTTCCAGGTGAGGTCTTACCATGCAGAGTAAAGCAGAACTACAATCTTGCAGCTTGGAAGCTCCGGTTCTGTCAGTGCAGGTTAAAACTGCATCACCCTGCATTCAAGCAGCCAAAAATTCCCTGCAGGATGCAGCGTAGCCTGCACTGGTGCCACTGCATTGCTGCCTGGGGATTTAGGTAGAACGGGGCTGCTGGTTCTCGATCCAGGACGCCTAAATCAGGCACTTGTGCTGCATAGTGAGATTTACTTGGAAAGACGTGTGCTTAAGCTGCGAAGCTGCCCAGGTCACTTTCACTGAATTGCAAGTTGCTTCCAAAATGCGCAAAGTTGAAAAATGGAATATTATTAATATTCAGCCCCAGTCAGCACCGGATTAATAATGAATAACTGAGCAGCCACATTCCAAGCTGAAATGCATTTTAGTTTAAAAAAAAGTTTTACGACTAATTTTATGACTTAAGATGCAGTATGTAAATAAGAATGACAGTAAATTGGCCAGGGAAAATGTCAGAAGCTCCAAAAAAAATCTGAGAAACCTGATTAGAAATAAAAAGAGAAATGAGAGCAGGACTGCAATTAATCATATTAGAATTATAAAAATGAGTTGTAACATGAGCTGTAAAGAGTAAGTGAAGAAAGGATGTCAGTCTCTTAGACTGAGGTTGAAAATTTTCATTAGCACTGAAATCTATTTCAGTGGAGAGATGATGGCTTCAATTGATTCAACTCTGAAAGATTTAACAGGGAATCAGGCCACTATGATTAATACAGAAAGCTCAAAAAGAATCTCTGAGCAGACACAATATAATCTGAGAGAAACCTAGAGTTATAAAGAAACTTAAAATAGATAGACTTTAAAATAAGGGTGATAATTAAGTTGCAGGTCTATAACAAGTATACTTGTATTAAAGATTTTCAGTTATCGTAAAAGTAGTAGCTGGCTTTCAGTAAGACGCCCATCCTTATTAAGTACATATCAAGTGTATTGGGGGGGGAGGAAGTATAGGAATAAAAATTGGAATGAACTTTGCCACAAAAGCAGCACTTAGAGTGCCTGATCTCCCTCCCTGGGAGAACTGTGGATCAAACCCAAAGATATAACTGACTGAGGGCGCAGAACTAACCTGCAATGGCTGGAGGGTGGGGGTGGAGACTGCGCTGTATCCAACGCAGGTTGGGACTGCACTGGAGCTTCCACGGGGAGGCAGACAGAGGTGAAACAGATGCTCATTTTTGATGCAGCTGCACCATTGGGGGGAGGAAAGGGTTGGGCCCTGGGCATCTACTGCCACGTTTCTAAGCCCTGTTTGCATAGCATGTTGTGGGCAAGATCATTAAATTGAGTTCCCTGATCTCTGAAACGTTCGTGTTCTGTGCATATTGTGATTCTCACCTCCTTCTCACTCTTCTCACTTTGGTCCTTCTCATACCTCTCTCCAACGTTCCTGAAGCAGGGAAGAAAATAGAAGTAGAAGATAACAGTAAGAGAATCAGTTGTTAAGTGTTTTTAATACTTTATTTAAAAAAATAACTGAAGCAAGTCCCTCAAACACGGATTTGGTGATTTGCAATGCAATCGAGTTGCCATCACCTGACGGTGCGATTGGATGGCCTAACTCAGCACCCAGTTACGCCGGCCCCATCAGGCTCCTGCACTGTCCGAACTTGCAGTCCACCTTTCTAGCATCACAAACTGTGACACACTCTCATGCACCCCCAGGCAGCTGCCGGAGACAGCGATTGACAGCCTTCCAGGGTGCCCCAGCCCCAGCAAGTTGGAACGGGGTGTGTGAGCACAGTCATAAACTGGAGTTAAAAGGTAAAGGTTTCCCCACGACCGAATGGTCACGCCACCATAAAGCGTGTTTGGCCTACTCGCAGAGTCAGGGAGGATGGCGCACGTCTGTGCGCTGGCTTCTCTGACTCTGAGAGTGCTCTAGACATACTTCTTGGTGTCCCTTGTGCTGGCCAGACTTTGCCGGCTTAGCTTATGCCGGCCTAACTCAGATTGCACCCGGAGTGTATGTGAGATGGGGGCAAGAATTGGTGTGTTGAGAGCAGGAAGGGGGTGATTATCAGTAGCAGCTGCTCTGCTAACATCCCCTTGATCCACCTCCCCAGGTCCGCTCGGAGTGCACCAGCTATAGAACTAACTCAGGTCTGACTATGCCTATTGGGGAAATGGAGGCTTGCCCCAAAGTAAGGCAACAAACACTCCCTTTGCTCAAAGAGGCCTCCAGGACAGACAGTCTCCTCTGCAGTATGACTGGCACGACTGCATCAGTGCAGGGCATTCAGTTAGGACTGGGCTGTCAGATATTCAACATTCAGGTTCTTTCTGCGTCATGCAAAAGATCAGCATTCGGGTTAGAATTTCCCCTCTAGATCTACTTACTACCACTTTACTCTTGGTAGCTCTTGGTTTACTGTGTACTACTCATGTTTCTCTAATCAGGTAACTTTTAAAGAGATGCTATAAAAAAGCATGTAGCATTACTATGCTTAGCTGCATGCAGTAATTATATAAGCTGATAGAAAGTAATTACCAACGTTGGCATTTTGCCAGAACAACGGGGTCAAAATTCGCATTCATGTAGCAGGGTTGCACACTTCATACTGCATCCATAATGAAGAGCAAAATTGCACACCCTTGTTTGTCACAGAGAGAAAAAAAACCCTAATAAAGTGGAAAACCCTCTGAAATCATAGAACATTTTCTGTAGACCAGAAGAAGCCCAAAAGCTGTAACCATTTCCCTTCTAGTGTCTCAGTTTTAAGTTATCACAAGATGAAGCCAGGACTGGTTTAACAAGGTCTTTCATTTCTCTTTCACATTTCAGAGTTGGGGTTAGGTCACTTAGGAAGCATTTACCGATTGCTGACAAAGGGCAGTGGCAAGAAGTTTCAGAATATTTAGAAGCCCAGGAGAAAATGATTAAATTTTTGATCTGATGGCTTATTGTCACTGAGTATCTGCTAAACAAGCTAAGCATGAAATTAATTACTTTTTAATTAAATTCCTAAACTTAATCACCATGCAGGGCTTACTCTGATAGCATAGCACATGTGGGGCAGAAGATAACAGGTTAACAATAATATAAAGTGAAAAGATTTTGAAAATAATTTCACTTGCTGTTACTATTTAACTAGAAAGAAGTATAATTATCCTAATAAAGTTGTGTTATTGGATATTAGTATTTTTACTATCAGAACCAAGTTACAATATTATACAGCTCTGGTATTCATCAGCATTTTATGACATTAAGAGCACAATCCGAACCTGGAGTTAGGCCAGCACAGTTTGACTGGCACAAGGGACACCGTAAAGTATGTTTAGACCACTCTCGGAGTCAGAGAGTCCGGCACACAGACGCGCGCCATCCTCCCTGACTCTGAGAGTGGTCCAAACGTGCTTTATGGTGGCCCTTGTGCCGGCCAAATTTTGCTGGCCTAACTGTGCCGGCCTAATGCCAGGAGTTAGGCCAGCATAAGCTAAGCCAGCAAAGTTTGGCCGGCACAAGGGCCACCGTAAAGAGCATTTGGACCAGTCTTGGAGTCAGGGAGGATGCTCACGACTGTGCTGGCCTCTGATTCTGAGCGTGGTCTAAACATACTTTATGGTGTCCCTAACTCAGTTTAGGATTGTTAAACCCTGTAGGATAACCTTGTTGAAACATCACTGCTATCCGTGACCGGGTGACCAGGACCCTGATGGCAGAGATCAGAAGATGAGCTTTCTGATGCAGCTGGCGTGGGGGGGGGGGTGAGGCCAGGGAGGCTGGTACCGTCTCCAGCCCAGGGCTTTTTCCTTTGAGGATCAAGACTGTGCTTACAAGTGGTCTGAATATACATAGGTTGAAAGTACAGAATTGATGCCAATATTCAGATTTGGTGACAGGGTAGATAATCAGACTCTGGGATGGAAACAAATTCCAATTTCTGCTCTGGAATCAGAGCAGGAAAATCAGTACCAAGTGGAGAAAAATTGTTTCCTCCAGATGTTAAGAGGGAAGTGTGGTCAGTGCTCCTGCAAACCCAGAGGGGGCCTCCCCCTTGTCTGCCTTGGCTACGAGCACACACAAAAGGGCTTCCACACACTCCCAGCCAAGCACAACCCACCCCCTGCAATCTCCTTTGCCACCAGGGAGCTGGTGTGGGTCGGAGGACGATGCCAAAGGAAAATGTGATTTAACAGCGTCAAAACAGTGCTGCCACCACTCCCTTGCCACAGCCAAAGGTCGCCTCTGAGGTGGCTGAAGAGCCCTGCCCACGCTGCAGAATTAATGGAGGGGGGTCAAGCAAACACGGTGCCCCACCACTCCCCCCCCCAGCTTCCAAAGTTGATACTACTGTACATTTTTTCCACAGCCGACATCCTGTCTTCCCAGTTTATCAGACTATATCACCCTGCCATCAAAAAGAGATCCAGTAAAGCCAGATTAAACAATTGAAAATATAGCACGGCATTTGGTGATTTCAGGAAGAAATCTGCCTGGTTCTGTCATTTTGTTTCTCTGGAGGGTTCCATTTTCAAAGCGTTTATGAGAAAAGAGAGGCTGTCAGTTGTGAGCAGGACTGGAGAGGTGCAAACATTGGGAGTCATTAATTAAGGACATGATCACAAAGCACCTCGAAAAATATGGACGGAGGACATTATGCCCTCCCCAAGCCCTACAAATCTGCTGGAATGCTGTGAACAGGAAAGCAATGGCTATCATCTACTTTCCTTTCCAAAAGATGTGCCACTTGATGCTGTAACAGTTGAGGTTTCCCCAGGTACAGCCTAGAAAGAATCATTTATGCTTGCAAAAGTAAAGACTGCAGACTGACCCAGGGAGGAGGAAAGAATCGGATGTATTTACACGTTTGAGCTCAGAACTAAATTTCACTTTTAATCAGGCTGAAAAGACCAACACCGAAGAAGCACAATTAGTGGCAACCCCAAGCAAAGTGATTACGAACGTGTTTGTCCAAAAGGGAAAGCTGAGGCCATGAGTGGAGGTCCCCAGGAGACCCTGCTGGGGCCAACATCGTGTCACCTGTTCATTAGCAATTCGGAAAATGAAGCCTTGGAGTTTATGGCTGATGCAGTTCACGGATGGGAAAGGCTGGGCAGGAAAGGCAAATGATTTCGAGAAGACAGAATTTAATATAAATAATATTGAAAGAGTAAAGCAAGGAGCGCAACAGCAATGCACTGCGGTTCAAAGGCAAAGTTGCTCCTGGGAAGAAAAAACATGGAGCCCCCCACGGACGCCTGCTCACGAAACGCGCTCAGAACTGTTCTGCAGGGGGGAACTGTGCACCCAGGCTTCATGCCCAGTTGGTCCCCACACTCACACTCGTGGTCCCAAGGGCAGGCGGCAGCTTTTGAGGAGTACTGAGGGGTCTCCCTTGCACCCTCCTCCCCCCCCCACCTGCAGCATCTGCTCCATGTTGCCAAACTTGCCGTCTCTGCTTGTCCAGTGAGGAGGAAGGCGAATGAGCAGGCGGAAAGGAGAAGTCAGGTCTGGATGCTGGCCTCTTCTCACAATTAGGAATACAAGGAAGAATACCCAAGTGCAACATGCAGGTGCTTCCTGTGTCCATGGGGTTCCCTTCTGCCCCCTCCCCTATGGATTTGGGGGGACCCTATCTAAGTACAATACGCTGCACCCCTGCGCCCATTGCCTTCACTTCCCTTTATTAGCAGTGGAAGCAGCACATGTGTTCTTGCTTAAGTGCTCAGTGCCTGCTTAGCGCTATGCTGACCACATGCCTGCAGGATGCATGCAGGATGGGGCAGAAGATTTAGCCGAGAGGGTTAATGCCTCAATTTGCCCGAAGATAACAACTAAAGATCTCAAGGTCGTGAGCTCGAGACTCCCGGAAGTCTGTGTGAGCGGCAGACCTTGCAAACTGCGGCTGATTAAAAGCTGAGTTTCAGCTGCCTCGTGGGAGGAGGAGTGTGCTGAACTCAGCTGCATCTCTGGTGAGAGCAGGGAAGCCTCTTATCAGCCAGCAGAAGACAGGCGGGTGGCTAAGAAAGAAGGCTAAATCCAGAAAGAAAGATCTGTTTGAGTGTGGTTCTTGAAAGATAGAACATTCTGTAAATTGTAAAAACCTTCGGTTTTGTAAAAAGTCTGCCTATGTAAACCGCCTTGAGTTGTAATCATTAGAGAAATCTAGTGACCTTAAGAAAGGCGGTATATAAATACATGTATTATTATTATTATTATTATTATTATTATTATTATTATTATTATTACTAGCCCTCTCTTAAAAGGAAGTGTTCCACTGGAGAGAGTAGAGATGTGTTTGTTTATCCTGTGTTGTGGTGGGGAGAAGGCGAGGCACTGAAACTCCAGCCTTCCTGGGGAGCCAACCGTCGCTTAAGCTCTGCTGCGCTTTAAGAGCTGCAGTGGAATAATAAATGAAGTCTCATTAGAATGTTTTTGTTTTTGACAACCTGGAGCTTCAAAAGCAGCATATTGCCTCTCATCTCTGTGCAGCCACATTTCATGCAGATAGATTTGTTGGTCTGTTGATGCAACACTATCACAACCAATTTAAGATGCATTATTGTCACAAAGCCAATACACCCACCTTTGCTGTAATTGCATCTTTACCACTTAAACTTCCAGTACTGGAACAAAATTTGCCCTTCATTCCACTTTAAAATGAATGCCTATCAGGATTTTATTTATTTCATAATTTGCCTGGATAACAGCTCATTTGCAAACACATGTGACCTAGTTATGGATGTGTGTGTGTGTGTGTGTGTGTGTGTGTGTGTGTGTGTGTGTGTGTGTTTAAGGAATTGCAGTAAAATTAAATTTGTCAATTGAAGCCAATCAAGTAACATTCTTTTCACAAGCTCTCACATAAGTAATTAAAAACATTGGACAATGAAAATGTGACTATGAATTAAAGGGACGTATGGTTTAAGTGGCGCTTGGGCAGGAAATTCAGACCATGTTTTGAAAGCAAAGGAATGGAGAACTGCTTGTGTTTTTGCATCAATACAAGGTGTTGGTGGGAACTAACAGTAGTAACCTTTTTATGTTTACAATTAAACTCCATAGAAAACACTATTTTTTTTCTTTTATGTGTTATTGATCAGTTCTAAAAAGAAATATGATTTCAAGAAAACTCTGTTGGCGAATGACTGGAATGCCAGATGCATCGATTGTAAAATGCATTCTCTTTCCACCGTAGATCAATAAGGACATCGAGAATCCCACTTTTCCTGTTTGGATGAGCCAGTAGGCACAACCGCCATCACTTCTACTACTAGCAAGGAATTAAAATACAGAATGTCCTGAGAGTCCAAACCACCATCCATTTGTAAGGCTGGTAGACATGGCAACAGGGCTCAGGGCCCAATCCAACGGGCTTTACCACGCTTGTACCGCCCAGGCAGATGCTGGGCAAGGCACCATAAAGCGCCGATTCCGCTGATGCTGGGGCAGCCCCGTGGCAACAGCAGCCTTGGGCGCCCCAAGGGGAGCCCCGCTCACCAGTGATGCAGCCGTTCTGGGGGGGGGAGGGGAGGGGGAGGGGTGGGTGACCAGAAGCCCCCGGCCAGAGACAAAGGAGAATGGCCTGTGGGGAGTCCGAGGGCAAGAAATTGGGGACATCCTGAGAACTAGCCTGAGGCCTGTTTTGTGGCTGCCGGTGGCAGCTTGGAAAGGGCAAAAACTGTGCAGCCAGGATGGCACTCACACTGTGCAGGGAAACATCTGAAGTCATGGAGGGTCTACGGGTATTTCTTAGGGTTATTACAGAATAGCCTATGCGGAAAAAACCCATTTGGAAAAAAGTTGGGTCCAAGCAGAGTCCTGCTGATGGCATATTGAGAGTGTCAGTGATAGATAAAACCTTGAAAATAGTTCTGCACAGACACGGCTTGCCGGGAAGCCCCGGGGGCTGTGGTCGGGGTCTTCACGTGCGTCCCTCGTGGAACGGAGCAAGCCGTTCACCTGGCGGAAGGGAAGGGGGGAGGCCTGGTCCGGCCCGTGGGCCAAAGTTTGGCGCCCTCTGCTGGAATGGATGCTCAGAACTGGTCATGTAATGGCTTGTTCTTGTTTTCATTAATTGTTAGTATTCTGGCCCATGAGCCGGCATATGAGAGAGACCTCACCATTTCTAGAATGATGTTTACAGGGACAAAGTCGTTGATACTGTGTGAATTTACTGCTGCTGAAGAAACGCCAGAAGTCGGCAGATGACAAATTTACTATTGTTCACCGACCTGTAAGTCACGGACGCGGCTGGCACAGGGCTGAGTTAGAGGAACCACCTGCCCCGCTTGATGGAGAGGCTGTAAATATTGCATGAGACGGCCTGTTAGTGGGTCTTTGGAGTCCATGCAGACAGAAGGAAAAGATCTCTGAGCAGCTCCAGGAAAGGAATTGGGCTTTTAATACTATTTGTCAGCTTAACTCACCTCAATTAAAGGTCATAAACTTGCAATGTCTGTCACACTTTCCTAAAGTTATGTTTTCTCACAGTGCCTCATTGTTTGTGTGTCTGACATCTACATGCCACTGTTGCTAATCAGATTAGTATATTGACTAGGAGAGCATTAGTAAAGTTTTAGATCTGATCGCAAGCAATGGGGAGGGTGATGGCAGGAAGGGGAGCAGGATAATTCCGATGCAATAAGCATCAAAAGAAATAATTTTTCTTTTGAGTTTGACAGCATGCAGGTAATGAATTAGAGGTTTGCTGTATTGGATATTTTGTTCCTAGACCATAGCAGGATGGTTGTGGTTGCCGTGACAGAGGGTGGAGAGCTGAATTTACCCCTCTGGCTTTGAATGTGAGTTGAACTGTGAAGCTACATAAACTCATTTACCATCTTCCTGTGGCTCAGTCATGGTGGAATCTCAGAAAACATGACAAAAGTCAACAGCAGAAACATAAAAAAAAAAGCAGCCAACAAAAACCAGACCACCAGACCAGAGCTTAGGATCAGTGTCAATGTTTAAACCAGTTGTAATTGATGAACTCACAACTATGAGCCGTGTTGTGCTTTTGCAGTTGTTGCATGAAACATCATAGACATATTTTGAGTACTTTTTCCACGTTGAGTCCATCCCTAATACAATGCTGGACTCAAATGTTAGTGAGATCTCTGTTAATCCTAACCACAAATCTAACCTAGCATCTCACAGCCACACCCATGGAAGATTCTCCCAAATCCAATAGATCAGTGTTATTCAAACTGTGGGTCGGGACCCATTTGGTGGGTCATGACCTGATGTCAGGTGGGTCACGGAAAGCTGGGAGCAGCCAAATTGGAAACTGCAGACCTTACTCTTGTTATATTCCTTTTGTGAGTGTTAACAGTTTGAATTTTCATGTGGGTTTTTTTTCATTGTTTTTACTTTTACAATATATTTTACAAGATATGCTTTTACAAGATATTTTGTCCTAATCCTGCTTTCTGTCAGGGATATTTCATGGTTGTACAATTGCCGCAGTCCAAAAATGCCAACTTACATTTCAGGAATGTCATTTTATTATGTTACAGTGACAGCACTTCCTGCCTGATGATGTCATTTCCTTCCACACCATCACTTCCAGCTCAATGACCTCAATTCTGGTGGGTCCCGACGTGTGCCATTCTGAAAAGTGGGTCCCAGTCTAAAATGTTTGAATACCACTGCAATAGATGCCTATAACACAATCCTTTTGCGCAAGCCTGCCTTGTTTCCCTCAATTATTCCCACCTGCACCTTTGCCTTAGACACACCAAGGAAAAGATTTATACCAAAGCAAGTATCCTGTTAGCTACTCTTCTCTGTGTGGTCCTCACTCTACAACTGTCTTCTCTACCTATCAGAATTAGCCAGAGTACTGGAGATGCTCTCTTTGTCTCAGCAATGACACATTTCATTAGAAAATTCCTTGCATTTTTCATTCCAAAGTATTTGTTTTCCCTTTTCTGCAGAGGACTAGAAATTGACAAAGTCGTGCTGGAGGTCTAAATGTTCTTCAGCAGACATTAAAATGTCTTTTCAGTTCTTGTTTAGACATTATTGATTTTATATAACAAGCAGGTGAGTCTCTCTCCTGGGAAATACTGCTGTGTAATTGCTGTGGTGACATAGGTAGCCAACACCACTATGGACAAAAAGTTGTTTGATCATAATCAATACCCTACATTTTTCCATACTGAAAGCCTCAAGTAAAAACATATAAAGACAGGCAATAACTAAGGAGTGGGTTGGAGTTTTTTTGTTAAAACACTACACAAAAACACAAAACACCACCTTTTGGGGGTTAAAAAATTGAATGAAAACCCAAAACACGGCATTTTGGTGTTTAAAACATTTTCCAGAAATTAAAATAGATTCCTTTTCCAATTAGAAATACTACCGGGGCTGCATCTGCTGATTCTGTGTCATTTATATCACCCACCTAGTACACTTGTAAAGCATTTAACAATAATAAAAATGAGAACTTGGAATGAGAATGTAGAATAAAAAGACATAACACCGCAATTTGCTATTGTAATCCAGAATTTTTTTTTGGGGGGGGGAATCAGCAAAAAACCCACACCCCTAGCAATAGCACTTATTAAGTAAAGATTCTTCCACTTGGACTATGAACGCCAAATGTCACCTCACTGATCAATTTCAAAGTGATGTGCACAGAACCTCCTCATATGGTCATTCATCTAGCTGAAATTTTATCTATTGCCTCAGCTAACTTATCCTGAATATCTGAGTGAATTTAATGTGCCAGAATAATGTAAAAACTATATGGACAAACAGTTACCTCTTTTTCACCACGCAATTCCATACCTGTCTACCTGGAGAATATTCCAAATCACAGCCCAATCCTAAAACCGTCAGTGCCCAGAGCTTCCACTGCGCCAAAATGCCCCTTGTTGGACCCTGTGGGTGCCGCAGCAGCTGAACAATATAGGAAACAATTTTATTAAAGAAAAAAAGAAAGCAATAACATTTTAGAGGAGGGCAAACTACAAAAACCAAGCTATAGAGACCCAGGGAACATACGACGACAGACAACAGCACGACACAAATGCAAGATGGAACAAACCTGTTATTCAGGGCACTCTGGCCCATGATCAAACTCTGGCCCATGATCAGCCTACCTGGCAAAAATATCAGATCAGTGGGTTGCCTGACCAGCTCTGCCCAGGCAGCCGTGGGCTGTCACAGTAAAACGCAGGAAACCATCCGAGACTTGCAGATGGAGACAAAGCAGAGAAGAAAAAGCTGACTGGGAAGGCCGGCAGAGCCAGAGCGAGTCAGCCACTGACACGATTGAACCAGCGGCTGCAGGGAAAGAAAAGAAGGGGAGCCCCAAGGATTGTGATGAGTCCGATTGGCCAGGTGAGTAGACTAAGTGTCCATGAAACCCTACGGTCCCTGGAAAGGTAAGTAGATTTCACTGTAGGATTTTTGCCTCAAGATAGTTGAAAGTTAAACTATCTTCATGCATTAAGGGAGGGGGGGTCCTCTCATATTCTTACAGCCAAATCCTTAAGGCAGTGGTGTTCTGGGGGAGGGAATGCTAAGTTTTGCAGGGGCCTGAGCTCCCGTGTAAGGCAGCCCCTCCCTCTCTCCTTCAGAGCCATTCATGGCTCAGTGTGCTGACTGGCTGCGAATGGCTCTGAAGGCGAGGGGGTGGGGCTGCCTTACACAGGAGCTCAGGCTCCTGCAAAACTTAGCATTTTGCCCCTCTCTAGGAGTGCCACTGACTAATGGTGTGTTGCACCTGCGCAGACCCCCGGCACCAGCTCCGCATAGAGCACAGGGCGTCTCCCACGCTTGCACAGCCGCAATGGCTCTGGCGGCGAGGGGGAGGGACCGCTTCACACAGGCACTCAGGAACCCACCCTCTTGCAGACAAAGTCGTGCAGATGTACAGTCGTGTCTGGCAGCTGCAGGGTTCCATTCCAGGAACCTCCACGGATGTGAAAAAACCACGCTAAATGAAATAATTTAAAAATAATAATGCAAGAAATGCTTTCAGCAAGTGATTTCAAATTGAATGTTTCTGCCATCCTTTAACATAACAAATAGGACAATAAATAATTGTTCACAATCAAGTGCTATTTTGTTTGTTAATTCCATCAGGGATTGCTGATATAATTATATCCCTCTATGGTTTCCCCAAAGATAACTCAGGCCAATGATAAAGAGCTGAGAAGAAGGGGAAAAAATTCCAGGGATTATCTTAATTATGGCAAAGTGACTTGCTATTAAACTAATTGAATAAAAAGTAATTGGATTATGTATGATTTTCAACAACTTCTAGATTCCAAAACTCAATTGTATTGTAGTTTTCATTCAAAAAGGGAGTGGCTGAAGACAAACTGTATTTAAAACTACAAAAGACCACAAATAGCTACATATTAAATCAAAAGACGCAATGCTAAAAATTGCTGGCCTGTTCTCTTCTCAAAAACTTAGAGCCCAATCCTGAACTGCCAGAGGCGCAGTGGCCGCCAGGCAGCTGCTGGGATTTCCCCAGGAGAAGGGGGTGGTCATCCCCTTGCCCCACCGCCTGCAATGGGGCTACGCAGCTCCCCACTGGCTGTTTTGCCAGCGGTGAATCGAGCAGCCCTGTGAGGAGCTGCCTGAGCCGATGCCGGGGATAGGATCTGGCGGTGGAAGCCCCCACTGGGTCCCAGCCCGTCACAGCTGGCTCCTCTCCTCCCCCGCCCGGTTCCTCCCCCTTCCTACCTCCCCCCACCCCAAACGGGCTTACCGGCAGTCAACACTTCTGGAGCGCCGTTTGCCCGCCTGCTCATGTGGGAGCCTGGCGCTGAATGCGCACTGCGCCAACACAAGCGCAAGGATGTCAGGGATGGGCTTTATGTTTGCATGTTTGCCACATTTTGACTCGAGTCCCTCGTCTTTTGGTGGAAAGCCACAGTGCAGGCCAGGCGTGCAGGAGTGACTTCTCACCCCCAAAATGGAAGGGGCATGATACGCTGGAAATACCGTGCGTATCATCGTGCAAACTTCCTTGTTGAAAAGTTGTTGTTGTTGTTCTTGCCCATACACAAAAAATAAAACAATCCATCAAAACCACAAATACATGACCGCTTTCTATTTCTTCATCTGTCTTTTACAAACCAAGTGAGCAAAAAGCTGCAGACCTTTTTATTGTGTAGGCATTTGCTTTATTGGCATACAATGAACAGAATCCAAGAGCACATTAAATCAGCCAGGGCACAATTCAGCTTCTCGATTGCACAACTCAGTTCACTGATGCAGGAAGGTTGCCCCCCTTTCGGTTGTTCCGGCAGAGGAGTCCATTAAGAGAGAAGATAATTTTGCCACATCTTGTCTCAGGTTGGGGTCCAGGTATCTTTGACGGATCTCAGCATAAAAGGGGTAATAAAGGAGAGAATGGGAAATAGTCTCAGTATGCCCCTATTGGCAGGGGGTATCTTATGAAATTTCCCATTTAGGACAGCAGGTGACAAGCATTAAAACTGGCTAAAGCAAAAGCTCTGCGTTTCTGGCTGACAATGCAATGAGTGTAAATAGGCAACGTCTTTAAGCTACAGGGATCTCCAAGCTGAAAGGGGAGCAAACTCTGTTTGCTGCCCTGAAAAGGTCTTGCCTTTCACTAGCCAAGAGTCTGTGTTTGATGCACTAAAACGCCTCTCGATAAGGGAACACACCTAAGGACTGCCTTTTATTATGACCCAATCCCGACAAAGCTATGATGAGACTGAAAGGTCAAGCGTTTTCAATAGCTTCAAGGCACTCATAGCATTAGAGTTGAACTTTGGGAAGAGACAATAGCACACTTGAATATATGGCCCCTGAGAATCAGCTAGGAATCAGTGACAAAAAAGGTGCAGATTGCACTAAAAATGTATACTATTATAATATGCTATTATTTATTTATTATTCAATTAATAATATTGAAACCATTTCATTAAAAGATGCCAACTATTCACTCAAACGCCCTTTGAAATAAAAAGGTTTTAAGGCCCGGGTGAAAGGTCTCCATGGAAAAAACTCCTCCCCCCTCTGCATCTAAGCAATGTTCCTCTATGGGCAGGATTCCTCCCCCTCTCCTCCCTTGCCCAGAGCCAGAACTCAGACTGCTCTTTCCTCCAATCGAGGGTCCGAACCTTCGGAGATGGACAAGACAACTCCGCTCCCGCCTCCCTCCCCCCTCAGCTGACTGGCCGTGCCCTCCTTCACCCAGTTCTCGTGTTCCCCACACCTCCTCCCCACACCTTGTGCTCACTACCCCAAACTGAAACTTACATTTTCAAATGTCTCAGCTCTCCACCTCCCCTCCAGCATCACTCTGCGCCTGTTCTTCTAACTGGAAGGAACGAAATGACCGTTGGTCATGGCGACTTTGTGGTGCTTCCCAGATCTCAGAAAGAGTTCTTTCTGATGCAGAAGCCGCAACAAAGTAATGCGGAGCGTGCACTGATTTAAGTTGCCAGAATTGCTGACTGATTGAAAGTCAGTGGCCAATTAGCAAGTCAGGGTGAGAGGTAATGACACGTGTGACTCGATCCAGACAAGAGCCAGGCCAAAACTCAAGTTGGTCACAAGTCACAAGTCTTTTTCACAACACTGGAACTGACTGACCTCTGAGTAGACATGCATAGGATTGCACTGTTAGGTGAAACATACGTTTCAAACTCTTGCATTCAAATGTTCAGTAATCTGGAGAAAAGCACAAATTGCTCTCTTGCGGCTGCACCCAGCTGGACTTAGGACTGCATGTTATATTTAATAAAATATGTAAAGTATGATAGCTTTATCTAGGTTTTTTTATTTCATGTAATCTGTATTTGGCCATTGTGTCCCAATTAGGCTGAGCCAATTGAGATATAATGGGGACATGTGCTGTGAGTTTCTCAGCAATAATGTGGCTTCCTAATAGGATTAAATTACTTGATCCTTCATCCTCTTGCTTTATCAGCCTATTCCAGACTATATTGTTTTATGGAACTGGATGGTCCCGTAATTTACTAATCTCCTGCAGCTGCAGTTCTCAAGCCATTCAGGGCAGCAGCAGTCCCTCTCCAGCCTTTGGAGCTGCTCTTGCAGATACTGTCATGGAAAGCAAACTTTCTACCCTGTACTGTGTGCCTTTTCACCATAAAGTAAGATGCTCACATTTTCTCCGAAGGTCTGTTCTCATGGCATACGTAGAATGCGTGAATGTGCTTACAGTGAGAAGGAGCTCTATGACCATCCAATCACATGGCTCTGTCTCCATAGAAACCCCCACATGTTTACCCTGGAGATGAGAAGGCTGAGAGGGGCTGTGGCAGCACTCTTCAAATTCCTGAAGGGATGTCGTATGGAAGAAGGAACAATTTCTGTACGTCAGAACAAATTTGACTCTGAGAGTAGAGCTATCCGACAGGTACAACTGCAAGAGAGGAGATTCCAACTAGACAACAAGAATTCTTGACGATAAGGGCGGTTCAACAGTGGAACAGATTGCCACTGCAGGGAGGTGACAGATTCTCCCTCCCTCCCTGGAGAATCCTTCAAGCAGAGGCTCGACAGGCTCTAGGAGATGCTCTAGGAGGATTTCCTGCTACAGGCAGGGGGTTGGACTGGATGGCCTTGTAGGTCCCTTCCAACTCTATGATTCTATGATAAAAAGTGCTCCTGATTGAGCTACAATACCTGTTTCTAGGCAGGACCTCTGAGAGGAATTTCGTCAGGGGGCACAAAGTTACGCCCCTTCCCAAAGCGGGAGGGGTGAAACGCAGTGGAGGAGCCTGGCAATGGGCTGGGCAAAACAGGGACAGGGAGGGGGAAGGCAGGGCTGGGGGAGGGCAGGACTATCGGGATTCCCAGTGTGAAGAGGAGGTCTAGTTGCTCATGCGGCACTGACTGCTAGATGTAGTGTCAAGCACCTGCCCAAGTCTCTCTAAAACCTTTTAAATGTGGGGAAAAAAACCATTCCAGGAAATGAGCATCCCTGTGTTTAGGCTGACATAAGAATGGGACGTCTCCTGTGTGGACCGAGAGTGACGTCGGCAGCCGCTGCAATCCCTCGACGGTGCCCTTGAGCTCCGTGACAGTCCTCAGGGTCAGCAGAGCCACAGCCCAAGAGCTTCCTCCCAGGGGGGACCCTGTGCCGGCACCTCCTGCGGGCGTTCCTCAGGCTGCTGGGTACGGCTTGTGGCAACAGCGCCCCCCCAGGCAGCCGCCGCACTGCAGGAGCCGTCTCAGCGCCCCCCACAGGCGTGACAGGAGCAGGCAAGAGCTCAGGAAATGTCTGCGCCCTTCTGGGTGGCCCAACCTGGAGGACAGAACCCAGGGGCAAAGGGGGTCTCACTGGGGGTCTCACCCCAATCTGCCCCTCCCCCACCCAGGAACACCCACTGCCCCGCTCAGAATCAGTGCCATACTGGGGCCCGCAAACTCACTGCCCGCTGGCCCTGGGCTACCACCTCCGGGTACTCCGTCCCGGCCCTTGCCGATGATCGCCTCCGTCCTCATTTGGTAACCTCTCAAGTGTCCTTACATCTTCCTCCTTTCGCCTTAATTAATAGCTTGAATCATTTTGGAGAGGCGGAGCCTGGAGAACATGGAGGACTGTTCTCTTCCCTCGGGGGAATGGAGCAGTCAGTCTTTCGTCTTATCTCTGGACACCCCCAGCCGGGGGCAGCCAGCCTGGGGTCATAGGAGAATGACCTCAGGGCAAGGGCAATGGCCAGTATGTTCCAGGAAGTGGCCAATTCCTGGAGTGAACTGGAGCCCGACAGCAGAAGGGCGAAAAGAATCCTGTGTCCACAACGGGCGCAGGCAAGTGTTTGACGGCTTCGAGGATAAGATCTGGAACGGAGTCTGAAGGTTTTCAGCTGGACTTGTAAGTCAAACCTCTGTAACCTCTCATGCAGAGAAAGGATGGGCTGGAGGAGGACAAAAATTTGCTAATTTAGACATATAATTAAAGGACTGAGTGAAAGGAACTGCTCACGGCGAGAAAAGATGGCCACCGGGGCAGATAAAGGAAAGAAAGAAATTTTTTTGAAACCCCACAGCTGGAGAGCAAAAAGTGTTTAAAAGTGCCTTGCAAGATAAAATTATGGAATATGTTATGAAATTATTTGGACTTATACTTTCTTGCTCTTTATAAAACAAAAGAAAGGAACTGTATGTGATTTAATTCCCCTAAAAAGAAAAAAAGAAGGAAAGAAGAAAAAAAATACATGGAGATTAAAGTTATAGCATGACATATTGGTCTTTTACTGTTAATGAAACTTTTTAGAAGAATGCAAAATAAGCGAGCAGGAGAGATAATCCAAAATAGCGGAAGATCTAAAGCTGTCAGCTGGATTTATGGAAGAGAACAGAAATTACACACTGAGAATTGGAACTTGGACAGGTTTTGTGCTGTTTTTACCATCGGTGGGATGAGAGTGGGGAACTTATTAGCTACCTAGAGATGAGATTATTTGGTCAATGTTGGTGAGAGACTAACTTTTAAATAATTGTCATGATACACTAAGATGGCGTCGATCTAAAGGGAAGACAAAGAAATGGGTGTTCCCTCTCTCGGATTTAATGGCGCAGGAAGAAGAAGAAGATTTCTGATAGGCAGAGGAGAAGATGAATGTTCTGCTAACCTTGAGAAAACACTGCTTTTGTTTTGAAGAATTTAAGATTTATGACAAACCAATTAGAACTCTGACCCTTGAAACTATAAATAATTCGCAAACTGGATAAATTTTTGGAGAAAGAAGATTTTAGTAAATTTTAAATTGGGCTTTATTGCATATTGCAAGAAAGTATGAGGGGAGGCTTGGGGTGCAGATTGGCAGATGGAAGGCATGTTAGTGCTAAATATTAAGTGCTTTTAGTTTAAAGGTAATCTATTGCTTATTATTTATATGCTTGTTTAGAAATGTGTGTACACCCTATAGAAAGAGAATATGAACTGCAACAGGGATAAGATTAATTATGGTGCCGGAATATGAAATTAAGAATATATAAACAAGATATTTAGAATGATCTGGGTGAGGGGGGATGTCTCAATTACAGATATATAAAGTTGATTCATAATAAAGGGATATTTTGGGACTGCCTCTTAGCCTAGGTTAGCTGTTGATGATATAAAGAAGAAATTCAGAATGACTTAGTGCTGTGGGGGATGTCTTTATACCAGATATAATAAGTTAAGAGTTGTAAAAAGTGATATTTAAAGACTACCTTTTCAGTTTAAGCCAGTCAGGATGTTTGAATTTATAGGATATTAAAATCTAAGGAGAAGATTATTTTTATATAAGGTTGCAGTTCAGAATTATCAGGGATGTTACACTGATAGAATATTTAAGCAAAAGATAGCAGTAGTTCCTCCCTGGCTGCATTTGATATTTCTTATTATTTTAATAGTAAAAGTAGTCTTTTTTTCTATTTGTTTTTGTTTTACCATTGAGAGAGAAGGTATTATGGGAAGACATCGTTAAAATAAGAGAGAAGAAAGGGGCTAATGAGGATCAGGAACAGTTAAGATATGATTTGACATTAATGATTATTATTTTCTACTGAAAATCTTTGGCCCTAAATAAAGATTGGACTACACTGATAATGAAAGATTAAGAATACTAATATAGATTATATATTTGTTTTGAATACTATAGGAGGCTTGCCTTGGTAATAGCTTATTATTAATAATGTTTCAAGAAATGTATTGCAGTTAAAATAGATTTTATTTTAGTGATGTAATCTCTCCACAACCTTTTGTGTATACCTTGTGTTATCCCCCCTTCCTCTTCATACAAATGTTTCCCCTTACCCATTACCCATAGTAGAAAAATAAAATTATTATAGAAAAAAAATAGCTTGAATCATTTTAACCATTTGCCCATTTTGCGAGATTCCCTCATTTTCTGGACTAACCCCTTGCCTCGTTGTTAAAGTAAATTGCCGTTTTGAAACTCGGGGCGCCACCCTGACCCGCCATTGCGCCGCTGCAGCCCTCTTGCCCTGGACCGCTGCTGCTGCTGCAAGCGCGCCACAGCCCACGAGCTGCGCCGGCCCCGGCCCCCTGCTGGCGTAGTTCTGCCGGTGCAGCAGGCCCATGCCAAGGGCGTGCTGGAGCTGGGCGGGAGGCGTTGCAGGGCAGAGGGAGGGCAGACCCGTGGGCAGAGGGAGGGCAGATGGGACCGGTGCTCCTGGCTGGAGGGACTTGTGCCTGCTGTTTTGGGCTGCGTGCGGCTTGCTGCGGGACAAGGGGAACGCTGCCCCTCTGAGCTGCGGCTGCCTCCTGTCACGATGAGGATGCAGCGCAGGTCAGTGGCCCACCTGCAAACGCAGGTTAGGATTGCGCCCTAAATTTCTACTTTGCGCACATGCAGTTGACCCTAAGGGAAGAGCATGAAAATGTCCGCGCTTCTTTCATTGCAGAATGGACGTGACTCTCAGTCTTTTAAAGGTGGCTGCCTGAAACATTTATTTGATCACAATACCATACGTGATTAAATCTGGAGGTGGCATTTAAGTTTCTGCTACTCTTTTATTCTATTAGAGGCAAATGATTTGAGCTACTCAATTTATAAATATGTCTTCAAAATAGTTTTCTAATGCCCCAAGGAGATGTGACCTTGTACACTACCCAAGCTTCGTTTCGTCCCCGTGTTTACGGCTGAGTGATCACTCCTTCAAAATTGGGATTATCACGAAAGTGCTGGCACAACTTTACTGTAGCTGCTGTAATAAAATTTACAAGGCGCAATCAAGCCTCTGAGATGTCTAAGCCAGTGTCATCCCTTGATGTACGTCTTGGGAGCATAATGGATCAGGAGAGTGACAACTGTGATGATTGTGTTATTGAAATGGTTATCAAAGCAATGCTGGCAGGAAGAAGGAAGTAATTTTATTTCCAGCATTCTTTGTTGTTCTTATGATTGAAAAAAAGATTTGGTAGAGAGAAGAAAGGTGTAATTCAAGAGTTTATGTGGAAGAGAGGATCATTGCAAATTTGCAGTGCTCATAATTGCAAAACTACAGTGACATGCTAATAATACAACAAAATCAATTCATGTTGGTTTTTACAGTGACACGCTGAAGTGGAGAATAAAAGGTTCATCACAGACGTGAATATATAAGGTTGAACAGAGAATATGCGGGAATAAGAGAGCCACTTGCGTCAGCCGAGGATGTTGCGCATGCATCATAAAGAGCGTGCATGTCAGCGCAAGGTGCACTGTGCTGCCGCATCAAAAGAGCTGCACCAGAGAGGACGGCCAGTCAGGTGTCCCAGCACTGGCCAAGCGAGGCTGGGGCTGGGGCTTTTCTGAGCAAGGGGAAGGGGGGAGGTGGTGGAACAGGGCAGGGCAGGGCGTTTGGGCAGGGGAGGGGGCCTGGGGAGGGGGGAGGAGCCTGTGTGCAGCCATTAGGCTGCATACACACTCCCGTCCCCAGGCTGTGTGGCCCCAGTTTGGGCCGCCGCAGCATGCTCAGAGTTCTGCTGAGTTGCCCCATTGGGTCAGCTGGCACCTACCCAGAGACAAGGGCACAAACCTGGTGGCCCTTACCCCTGTCCCGTGGAGGCTCCGGCCTGCTCCCAACCTCCGTTGGATACAGAGCTGGACCATCAGTTCTCTAAGCACGCTAGAGGTTGAAACTGATCGTGGTGGTCCTGAGCACGTTCCTTTCCCAGGATGGCGTGTGGTGGTGCTGGGTCAGCCCACCCATGAGGCCAGCTGAGGTGGCTGCCTCAGGCAGCAGGCTGGTGGGAGACCCAGCTCTCCACCCCTCCCACCTCCGCTGCTCCCCCCTCCCAGAACGGAAAAGGTAGGGGCACGGAGTGGAAGTGTGGAGGGGGGACTGGGGGGCCTCCTCCTCTTGAGGGCAGGGGCTGCGTCCTGCAGGGCCAAACCAGTCACCGGAGCCAACTTGGGGGAGGGGCCCATGGCCTGCAACAAGGCCGCGCCCCCCAGTGCAAGTGAGCTGGCCCTGGGGGCAGGCGGGGGGAAGTCGGGGGAGAATCGTTTCGGGGCAGGGAGGTGGGGATAGGAGGCAGCAGGAGGGATCTGATCCCGCAGCAACGGCGCAGGCCCTTTCCCAGCCGCCTCCTCACGCCTGTCCTGCCTCTGGGTCTCTGCCGCCCAGGTCACCCAGGCACACGGTCAGGGGTGCCCACTGGTGCTCAGGCGGCCTGCCGGGGGGGGGTGCAAAGTAAGCACTGCTGGCACTTCCCTCCTGAGGACAGTCCAGTCAAACTCCTCCACCACCGTAGGGTGCAGCACAGGAGATTTGGATTGGGGCCTTTGTTTGTTTTTCTGTGATGGACTGAGGCATGTGACATGATGCCTCTGGAAGATTAACACGTTGTCCAGAGAAAGAAACCGTAGCCAGACAGATGTCGTGGATTAAAACACGTTGCGGGATTTAGTCCCAATTTCCACCCGTGGAAAAGCCCCTTCAGGTTGCACAGGTTTTTGTACCTTCTGCTCACTGCTCTGAATAGCCTCCCTTTCTAAGGTGGCTCAAGTAGGTGTCTAATTCCCCACACCTGATGGCTGGCCACAGCCCTGTATGCCAGCTCCTGCTTGAAGTTTAAAGGCAACCCCACACCTTCTGGCCTGTGTCTCATTGCCACAATTGCCTGTTCGGGTTTCTCCTCAGAATTTTTAACTCTAGTAGGTTTAAGTACCGGAATTAAGCCAGGCCTGACTTATACTGAGGGTCTCTTCTTTTTTGTTCCTATTGTTTTTGAAAGTCAACAGCCTCCCTCCAGATTCAGGTATGGGTTTGTGGGACAGCGGAAAGAACTTGTGTTTGATTAAAATGTATTTGATGGCCAGGGATGAACAAAGAAGACGAGACCCTCAGTGCAAGTGTACTTGTAAGTGTCAGGGCAGCGCATCCTCCAGCACAGGAAGAGAGACGGCTGGCGATCTCGTGGAGAGAGTAGACACTTGTTCTTTACTCCAGGTAAAGCCCCAGCAGACTTCATAGGTCTACTTAGTAGGGTTACCAGATCCAAATTGGGACAGAATGCCTAGACCTTTACGCATTGTACAGAGAGGGAATTTGGGCAGGTGCAGCTTTTGAAGCCCTTCCACGATGAGCTGCACCTGCCCAAATTCCCACTTCTGTGCAATGGTGAAAGGTATAGACACTCTGACCCAGTTTGGATCCGGCGCTTGGATCTGTGCCAGCAACACTGCTGGGACAAATCTGAGCCACCCAAGTCGGGCTTTCCAGCCCAGGAGAGAGGACAGGATGTGGCAGTAGCCACGGCCACCATCCCGCCCCCTCTCGAGCCTGTGGCTGTTGCATTCCAGAGACAGAGGGCCAAAACGCCTGAGATGCACCAAGTCAAAGGCACCTGCCAAGCCTGGTTGGAACACAAGCCCACACCCACTCCAACAAGGGCTGCACTGATGGAACAAGCGCCCTGCAAAAGCACCGCAAAGCAGTGTGTGATGGGGAACACCGGAGCATGGCAGAGTGACAGAGGCCTGCTGGAACATGTGTGTCCTGTGCAGGGGGAGGGTCTGGGAGGGGGCAGGATTGGTAGCAGAGGCATGCGCCATACTCCCTTCCCAGGCCTGATCCGGCATTGCTGGTGCAGGTCAGAGTTGACCCATGGTTGCTGCTGCACCTACACAGGGGCAACGGATTAATCCTCCATTAATCCATTTAATGAGTAGACCACCGGCAACCAACCCCCCCCCCAGGGTGCAGCTCACCCCACCCCACCGCGGCTGCATCACCACATGGGGACTTAGGCAGGACTGGGCTGAGGGAGCACAAAGGACATGAAACAGCCCCCTTCCGAGGTTTCTGAACTTCCCTGTTTGGGGGAAACACCTTTTCCCCTTCTTGCCCGTGGCGTGCAGCGAGAGGGCAGCAGGTGAGACAGCGCTGCCCTGCCAGGGTTTGCCAAGAAGTGCCACCACGGCTGCCAAAGCTCACACGCTGCTCACTCAGGACAGTGGCTGAAGTGCACTCACCCCCGGGAAGGGGGCTTCGCCTCACCTGCTGCCGCCATGCTGCACGCCGCTGTTTTCTGCACATAACCCGTCCATCACTGGCAAGGCAGATAATGATTCATTAAATCCTCTGAACTGTCTCAGCTAGACGGACGGTCTACTCACACACAAGTACTGCAGAACAAGCAGTGGACGGTTTATTGTCTGCACGTCAAAGCTGCTCATCTTCTTATGCTTTCTTTCAGGAAAATAATGCTCACCACCAGTTCAAGGTGATACTACATGGCTTGGATTTTTTCCTCCTTTAGCTCATCATTGTTTTTTCCCCTCTTTCTTTCTCAAGCCTATGTGGAACAATAAATCACATCTAAAGGAAGTGATTAATAATGAGATACTTCCCAGCAAAGGCTCTGCAAAAATAAAAAAGGTGGAAGAAAAGAGGAAATGGAGCAAACAGGCAGGGTTATCTGTCACCAAATAACAAAGTTCAAGTTTAAGCAGCAGCTTGTCAAATACAATCGACTGAACAAGTGATAGATTAGATCTTAATAGCACTAAAAGTAAGCTATAAACCATCACCTTCCCTTGCAACAGAAAAGCCTCTCCTTTAAACACTTGATGATGAAAAGCAGTAAAACAAAATAAAAAATGGTCCTTGGGCAACTGGTGATGTTTCTTCTCCACCCTGAGCACAGGACGTGGGCCAGCGTTTTGTTACGCTTGACTTCTGCCAAGGTCAATTTCATATTTTCCTTTCTGGTGGGAAAAAATGACCAGAATCAATCGCACAGTTTTCCTAATTTTGATGCCGTGATAAATAGGGCACTTTTTGGGTGTGTGTTTTCTCCCAGTTTGTAGAGATTCTGATGAAGAGCCTTTTGCTCTTTCCCAGGTGTTCTTCTGCAAACCTTGCCACTCGTTTTTCTTTCCATCTTAAATGCGGTTAAAACTATCCGCAGTGAACGCCGCAGCCAGGGCCAGCTGCCCTTCCTGAACGAGAGAAGCTCCTCGTCTGCGCAGTCCTCTGAGACTGGGCCATTCTGGCCAGGGCAGGAGATCCTTCGTGCTTTAGGCCAAGACTTCTCTTGCATCACTATTCCATTTTGTCCGAGTGTCCTGCATTTACTCTCCATGGTCACAGATCTAAGCACAGTTAAGCTGGGCGCAGTCATCAGTAGTGCCGCTCCATCCTGTCCCCTTCAGCTGCTGTAGATCAAGCAGAGGTGCAAGACACGTTTATGCCTCGTCTGCCGTCACTTGGGAGGAGGAATCCTCATTGCAGGCACATATGGGGCTACTCAGTGATGTCATGCAGGGGGTACGCGAGTACCGGTTTCTAGTATTACAGCTGGCCCCGCCCATTCGCCCACCCACTCGTTGACTCCGCCCCCTGCAACATTTGAATTTCCTGCACGTTTGAGTTGCCTGCATGTTCTCAGAGCCAGGCAGGCAGCGAGTGGAGCCTTTCCTTTCCTTGCCACTGAAAAATGAGCTGCTCTGGGGTTTTAACATGATGCCAGGCCTCCTTCACATGTTCTGGGGGTGCTGTGGAATCCTGTTGCAACTGTTGGGTCAGTTTAAAACCGTTTGAGGCCTCAAAAAGGGCTTTTTTCATGTCACTTCCTGCCACGACCTCACTTCCGGCTTATGACGTCACTTCCGGTGGGCGGGTCCCGACACGTGCCAATCAAAAGTGAGTACCTGTTCTTAAATCATTTAGATGACACCACTGGGGCTACTTCTGAGTAGAACTGCAGAGAACTGGATTCCACTGGGAAGCAGCCCAGCTCGCTCTGCTCCTGCTGGCCACTCCTGTCCCCAGGTTGCTTGTCCCACTCTGCCCCCCAGGCGCCTCCCAGCTCCCGTTGCTCCTCTGTGGCCTCCCAGCTGCTGCCACGTGATCCTGCGCCTGCTTGGGAAACGCCGAGCGAGCAGGAGCCTTTCCAGGCCAGGGCCTTGCTGCTGTGGCCAGGCTCACCTGTCACTGGAGCCTTTTCGAGGTGCTTGTGGTGCCCGCGGGTGGGGGTGGGGTCAGCATAAGAAACCATCACTCCCTCTTGAAAGCATCCCTTCAGCTCAGGAGCGTTTCCTGTCCAAGGCAACACCTGGCTGGCCAAACGACAGCGAAACGAGCGTGAATGTGGGAGCCGCCAGCGTAGCAAATGCAGCAACAGAGCACAGAGCCTTCCCCTGTCCGTCACCACGGCCTGCCAGTACGGACGGATCAATAGCTCCTGCCTCATCGCGTATTCAGCCCAGGGATTCCACCTTTGCTTCTGAAGTCTGCTGTTTGATCAGAGGAGTGCAAAGGTGCCCTTCTCCTTCCGAGGATAACACCCTTCCAGCGTTCCACCATCAAATTTACGTCGGTCTTATGCCAAAGACGGCAGCCCACAGTTCAGCAACTGCCCTGCTCCTTGCTGCTCCCACCCATTGCAGTGGGACTGGAAGAAGACCGACCCTCGCACAATGCAGAACAAAGTCAGCTTGCTGGACAACCAGACAGCCAGTGAGGAGAAGGAGAGCTGTGAGCCGCCGCTCAGCCCACAGGAACGTAGAGAGGACTCTTTTCCTGGCCTAACTTACCACAGGATGTGCCACGTTTGTGAGCATTTCCCACATGGACGCATGGTCCAGACCTGCAGCACATCTCTCTCTGCACTGAGCCTGCCTGCCTGCCTGCCAGTTGCGCGTGATCAAGTGGGAACCGATGGAGATTTCAGAGCTTGTGCTGTAATGGCTTGGAAGAGGCACAACCAGGAATGTCTCTCAGTGTGGACTTCCCTTTTAGGACTCAAAGTGGATTCTCAAGGACAGTCCCATTAAAACCACAAGTCCCGTAATTGCACACAATGCATTAATTGAATGCCATGCCCCAAAAAACAAGTTTCTCAACTGTGGGCTGCAACACGATCCCGTGTCTGGTGGGTCCTGGGTTGGGACGATCCCAAGCACCCTTGCGCCTGGCTGGCTCCAAACTGGAGCCCTCCTCGTGCGACCGAAGCCTGTCCTGGGCCGCCACAGACCTCCCAAAGCAGCTGCGCTTCCAGCTTCGTAAAATGACTTCCAGCTGCTTCCTGAGGCCTGCGGAGGCCCGGCGCTAGACAAGGAGGTGGCTAGTGGCACCTTCCACCACGTAACAGGTGAGTCGCAGCAGGTGGAAGTTTGAGACGCCTGCACTAAACCATTGCAGGATTAAATAATTACTTTCCCATGCATTTATAAACATTGGCCCTTGGTTACCAGGGAAGGCACAGCCTTATACCTAACTTAGGAAATAGACCGACTGTTCCGCCAAATCCCGTCCTGCAACAGTGAACTTAAAGTTAGGTTCCGCCAAGTTCCCTGCCGGGCCTCCCCAAGGACCTCAATGCCCACATTAGGCTAACTAGTTTCCTCACAGAGCAGCCTCAGAGATAGGACAGAGGGAGGGGGTCAGTCACCCACTGGGTCTCCTCTCTTCTAGCAGCTTTTGTTTGGGATCACTTGCTGGTCAGCCTCCTCCAGCCTGCCCTCATCACTGGCTTCGCTCAAAATACCCCACCACCAAACAAGAGGCAGCCAGCTTGTCCCAGCTACAACTGCCTCCTCCACTGGTGGCTCCAGGGGTGTGGCAGCCAAACAACTGTTTCCCACAGTCATTCCCCACAATGAGCTTACCTTAGCCAGTCCAATTGTCCTTCTTTCAGTCCGTCCAGCAGGCAGGCAGGCCATCCAGCACAGCCAGTCCAACCAGCAGTCAGTCAGTCAGTCAGTCAGTCAGTCAGTCAGTCAGTCAGTCCGTCCGTCCGTCCGTCCGTCCGTCCGTCCGTCCGTCCGTCCGTC
>JAJKFI010000151.1:450713-487766 GCA_029204185.1 Lerista edwardsae | reverse complement strand
TCCGTCCGTCCGTCCGTCCGTCCGTCCGTCCGTCCGTCCGTCCGTCCTTCCAGCACCTACCTGGTCCCTCCTCCAGGACCTTCCCAGCTTTATACCTAGGCCAATATCCTGAGGCCAATCAGTGGGCAGGCTTTAATTCGTCAGCCACACCCATCTGCACCTGTGCAGGGCTTGCAACTACCTTCTGGGATTAACCCTATAATCCCTGGTTTATCTGGGACAAGGGGCCTTGGCTGATACCACTCCCTATCCTCAGGGTGGCTCCTGGCTTTTCCAATACACCGACAGGTCACTAAAGAATTGTATCCTGTTAGGTTTGCAATAAAAAAAAAAAGATTGATTGGAATAAAAGATTTCTTCAACTTGATTTTTTATATATTTCTCACTGAAACTTACTACATGCTTCAAATCACATGCAAAAAGTGTTATACGTGATGCTCCAGGAATATATTGTAGATACCTGTGCTATCAGATACTCTCTGTTCTTCCACACACACACGCCCCCCCCCTAGAAAACGGAAGATTATGGCACATTAGTTCAGGTGTCCATCATAAGATTCTGCAAATTTAATCGTATTGGGAAAGAGAAGAGGCTCCCAGGGCTTAAAATATGGATTTTCCCAGGCCTGATGCTTCAAGGAGTCAACGGGTTCCCATTAAGACGGTCAGCATTGCGAAGCTGCAGGCAGCTGGTGGCTTCTGTGATTGGCAGCGTCCGTGATTTCTCCTGGCTGTTCTTGCTCAGCCTGGCAGGCAGCAGCTCCACCGCTCCCTTCACAGTTACCCTGCACTGAGTTTTTAAAAGGTTGAATGGTGCCCCCCCACACACACACACACATATTTTAAATGTGGCAAATCTCCCTCCTGTTGTGCCTTCTTCACACAGTAGGACTAGTTCCCAGTTAACACAGAATTACACAATATGCTGAAATAATAGAAGGTGTTTTTTACCGGGGGAGGGGGAGTTTCAATTGCAGTAATTATTACCTTACAAAACTATTCAAAATAAATCAATTCTTTCAGTGAACCATATACCAAAGAAAATACCCTCTTAGATCATCCAAAGGGGCTCTTCCTTCAAGCGCTCCCTCTGTCCCAAGTGAAAGGGATGGCAGCTCAGGGACAAGCCTTCTCTGTAGGCTCCACAAATATGGAATTCCCTTCCAGTAGAATTAAGAACTACACGCTCCCACATGACCTTTTGGAGAGGGCTCAAATCATACCTATCTCGTCTGGCCTTTGCATGATGGTTGGCTGTCTGCCCTCTGTCCCTCTGGTATAGTGTTGTGATTTGTTTACTCCCCTGGTCAACTGTTTTCCCACCTGCCAAAGGACCTGACGAGGAGAATTGGGTCTAGCTTCTTTCTTGAACGTTCTCTGTGTTCACGTTAAATGTTTAATGGTTTTTTTCCTTCTTTTCTTAATACCATTTCTAGTGTTATGATGATTCATTGCTCAAGATGGGTTTTTTGGTGATAATGAAATAAAAACACACAACACCATTTTCTGCACTTCTCATTTTTGTAAAAAACAAAAAACAAAAACACAAACCCCAAAACTGCAGAAAAAATGAAACTATTCTCTAATACCACTATGTGTTCTCTAACACTTTTACATGTGTGACACTACAGTATCCATATCACCTACCTAGTACATTTTTAAAGCAATTATAATTTTAATTTATAAAAATGCAACCTTGCAACAAAAACACGTAACACCATTTTCTGTACTTTGGAAAACACCAAAATCCGCAAAAAAAGAACAGTTTTTACCCACCTCTCTTCATTACTTGGTACAGACTGAACATAGTGGATCTGAAAGACAATTCAAGTCACATCAAACGTACAGGTGCTGAAACAGGTAAAGAGGCTGAGTGGCTTCTTCTGACCATGGAAGCCCTAAGCACCCTCTGACGGGAAGATCTGACCTCTTGCTCTGAAGCATTTGCGTGATTTTTGCGTGAAACTGCAGCTGTTTCCATTCGGATGTTGCAAAGTGGGTTGAGCCTTGCCTGTTTGAATCCACATCCACAGACCATCCACAAGCCAGTCGTGGACTTGGCTTTGAAATATGCTTAGCTGAAAATATGCTTAGCCTGCTGCTGCCGCTGCCTGTGAATTGATGATCTAAAGCCAGAATGAATCATTCTGCAAGGGATGATGTGGGAACATCTACGACGACACAGCAAAATGGAAGGTTAGAGTTCAACTGCTGCAATTTCAAACTATTGATCAATGATCATCTTTGGCACCCTTTGGTTAATCTTGCTGGCACACGGCAGGCAAGCAAACCACAAAGGTTAAACCTGAGCCATCAATATCAATGCAGCTCTCCCATGTCGTGTCGCACTTCATAGGGTTACCGACTGACCTGCTGCTGTTGCTTCCCTTGCTCCTCTCTCATAAAAGTTCACTATGCCATCCAAAGCGTGTGCAAAGAAATGCAGATGTTTGAAACGCATCATGTTACTTGTGTCGTAGACTTTTGTCCCTCATCACACAGCCATTTTTCCGGCACGAGGACACCAAAGATGCAAAGCCCAAAGACTTCAACCACAGGTCTTTATAGCAAGTGCCCCTCTGATGTAGGAACTAGCCAGGAATGAAAAGACAATCTAACCCCTTCCTCCTCCCTACTCTCCGTTCAGAAATAGAGATAAGGACATGGGCAGAGAACAGCTCAGCAGCACTCAACCACCGACCACCCACATTCCTGTGCCCAACACCAGGCCCACCTTGTGCAAGTCTCCGAGGAAATGGACTGGCAGGGCTCACACAGAGCACCCCAAGGGGAAAAGATGAGGAGGGAATGTGCCCTAAGAAGAGGGGGGAAGACAAACAATGGTGGTGGTGGCAGCAATTAGGGCAGGCGGGCAAGTGTTCCGCCAAATCCCGTCCTGCAACAGAGAACTTAAAGTTAGGGAAGACAAGTGTCCCGCCAAATTCCCTGCTGGGCCTCCCCAAGGACCTCAATGCCCACATTAGGCTAACTAGTTTCCCCACAGAGCAGCCTCAGAGATAGCACAGAGGGAGGGGGTTCAGTCACCCACTGGGTCTCCTCTCTTCTAGCAGCTTTTGTTTGGGATCACTGGCTGGTCAGCCTCCTCCAGACTGCCCTCGTCACTGGCTTCGCTCAAAATACCCCACCACCAAACAAGAGGCAGCCAGCTTGTCCCAGCTACAACTGCCTCCTCCACTGGTGGCTCCAGGGGCGTGGCAGCCAAACAACTGTTTCCCACAATCATTCCCCACAATGAGCTTACCTTAGGCAGTCCAACTGTCCTTCCTTCAGTCCTTCCAACAGGCAGTCAGTCCAGGCAGGCAGGCAGGCAGTCCATCTAGCACTCCTTCCCAGGTACCATCCTCCAGTACCTATACAGCTTCTCCCTTCCAGCACCAACCCAGGTGCCTTCCTAGGACCTTCCCAGGTCCCATTCCAGATACCCAGATCCCTTCTCCATCTCCTGCCTCCAGCTTTACATTGAGGCCAGCCAATCCATGTCTGTTGCTGGGCAGACTCTAACATCAGCCACACCCATATGCAACTGTGCTGGCCTCCCTTTGTGGTGGAGAGCCTCATCAGCCTACAGCTGTGCTCCCAAGGCTTGCAAAACCTTCTGGGATTAACCCTATAATCCCTGGTTTATCTGGGACAAGGAGCCATTGCTGATACCATTCCCTGTCCTCGGAGTATCTCCTGTCTTTTCCAATACAGCAAGTCTGCAGGTGAAGAAACTCCCATCCATGGAGTATTGTCCACCATGCTGGTCACGCGGCTGTTAAATGGATGGGAGCCTGGAGTGGTTAAAATATTTGGCTGCTCTCCTAGTAGAATCATTATCAACAAAAGATCCCAGTAACAGTTCACAACCCCATTCAAATATATCACAATTCCTCATCAGACTTCAAAGATTGATTACGTTTTTAAGATGGTCATGAAAAGCATCTCATTTCAATACAAATCCATGCAGAGCCCTGGATGAGGAAACAATCAGTGAATAAGAAAACTAGTTTATGTCAGAAGTTGAAAATAAAAATGGGAAACTCTTTTTATTTACCTTCGCCAGGGCAAAGTACAGCTTAGAATGGCAAACTAACATGGACAGGTTTAGTAGATGTGTGTGGGCGACGGCCCCACTGGACGGACCCCCCGCCCATCGGACACTTTACCTGGGGCAGCCAACAGGCAGCGCCACCGCCACTGGATCCTCCGGTGGGCATGGGGCCAGCCGAGCCAGCCTCCCCGGGAGCCGAGACGGAGGCCTGTGGCACGGCGGCGCTCCGGGCGCCCCAGGCGGGCGATGCGCCGATCCGCACACACCCCGAGGCCAGGGAGTGGCGGCAGGGCGTATCTGGGGCCATGCCAGCTCCGCGGAGTCCCATGGCGGGGACCTGCAGTGTGGCCCAGCTCGAGCCTGCCCAAGGGGGAGGCGAGCGGGCCGAGGCGCACCCCTGCAGCAGGGAGCCGGCACAGAGGCAAGTGGCCCTGTAGGCCTGGAGCAGAGGCTGCGCATGCGTGGCCTGGCTCCAGCTAGGCCTAAAGTCTCGTGAGATCTCCCCAGCGAGATCTTGTTGAGAGGGGAGGGGCCTCGCCTCCCCAGGCCAGAGCTCATAAGGAGCTCTGCCAGCGAGGCGAGCGGTTGTGTCTCGGAGCCGGGCGAAGGTCCGGCTTTGGAGAACACCGTGGGGGCTGGCCACCCTCCTCCCTGGGAGACCTCCTCAGTGGGGACACGTGAGGCAACTGCAGGAGGCCAATCTGGGGCACCCCAACGCCAGCCAGGCAGCCTGAAGGGGCCACCCCGAGGGGAGGTGTCAGTCCAGCCACCTCGGGGAGCGAACGGCCCCGCTGGTCCCCCATAGGAAGGGGGATAGGACCCCCGTACCTGGTGGTAGCCCCGGGGCCATGGGCTGCGACGCAACCCAGCCAACCAGCCCGGCCAGTGAGCGTGCCACAGGCACCCGAAGACCCCCGCCCAGGCTCCTGGCTCCTGGCTCCACACTCGCACCTCCAGAGGAACAACCTGGACGGACCACCAGGGGGGGCGGCGCGTGGCCCACTGCACTGAATCCAGAGGCACGACGCAACTCTATGTAAGCCAGAGTGCGCAACAGCCTCACTGTGGTCTGTAACAAGGGGGGAGCCCCTGCGGTAACGAGGTCCCCCCTTCTGTTGTTTGTACTTACCTGACATACCCAATGAATGTAAAGTTGCTGTCCCAATTAAACAGCATCAGAAGAACCGCTGCGCTTGTATCTCGTCCTCCTCCACCCTCTAGCCGGCAACAGCGCCAACCACTACACAAGCTGCACTGCCCCACCATGTCCCAGGCCGCCAGTGGGGCGCCCACGGGCATCACACCGCGTAAGAGGCCTTCGGAGCTGCAGTTTGTATTTCAAAGCCTCACGTGGGGCTTTGGGGGCCTTTTTTATCGGCCCAACTTTCTTCTTCTATTTCAAGCGACATCATCACTACACAGAGTTTATTGGCCTCCGCTGTAAATCAGGCATGTGCCAAAACTTTCAGACCCAAATGAAAAACTACACAGGTTGTCTTTACATCCGTTTCATGGCCCTTACAGGAATAGGGGGTGGGGGGTCTGTCTGTCTGTCACAAGTCACCCTTTCCCTTTAGTCAGTCCGCAAGCCTTTCCACAGGAATTATACTCCCCCCCCCCAACTTCAGAAGGGTACTTTCAGGAAAAAAAAACAAATCTCCTGTTTACAGTCAGCAGGGCTCAGGCAAAGAAATGAAGTCTCATCATTCATAAGCACAACACCAGCATAATTTTGATGCTTTGGTTGGTTGCCCTGCCTCTCAGCTCCACAGAATAAGAATAACCCCCCCCCCCTTAAGCCCTGTCTGTATTTCTTGTGTTCCTCTGGAAATAAACCCAGAGGCAGATTCTCCACAAACATCCCTGGAGGACACAGTGATTCTGCAATCCTGCTGTAGCAGCTGCTGCTCTCCCTCCCTCCACACAGAGGGTGACTGATCTTCTCACCAGGAAAAGGAGTCTGCGGGTGTGCAGGAAAGATGGTTCCCCATGCCACGCTCCCACAGGTTTCAAAACCTCTTTCAGTTCCTTCTGTTGCTGCAAGGAAACTGCACACTGAAGGCGCAATTGTAAACTGGAGTTAGGCCGGCATACACTAAGGCAGCCAGGTTTGGCCAGCACAAGGGCCACTGTAAACTATGTTTGGACCACTCTCGGAGTCAGAGAGGCCAGCACACAGGCGTGCACCACCCTCCCTGACTCCGAGAGTGGTCCAGACATGCTTTATGGTGGCCCTTGTGCTGGCCAAACTTCACTGTGTTGGCCTAACTCCAGTTTAGGATTGTGCTCCGAGTTGTTCCTTTTGTTTTCCTGATCTGAAGCCCCTTTCTCAGGTGTTTCAGCCAAGGAAAGGGGATTCTGCTGCTGTGCAAAGACAGGCTTCTTTCTCCAAGACAAGCAACCACTGACTCAGCACCTCATATGATGAAGCAACACACATGTTCATGGTTTAGGATCACCTTTTTCCAACTGGCAGACTCGCAGCCCAGTCGTACAGCTGCCTATATGGGCAGTGGTGCCCAAATGAAAGGAGGTTGAGGGTGCTTGCAAGAATGAGGTGAGAACTGTTCTCTCAACTTCAAGTTGGCTTGGAAACAAGATCCAGATGTTTTTTTAGTAACTCAAACCACGGCTGACCAACTGCAAGTTTGGGGGAGTTTGCCCCTCTCTACAGCCTTTCAGAGCAGCGGAACTCTCCACCCACCCAGGGATGTTTCTCACAGGCAGTGGCGGTGGAGGTGGCCGGAGGAGGCTCATTTCTGAAGGCTCTCTGAGGAGGGATTCTGACGCCTTGCGCTGCTTCCTCAGTAAGTGGGAGGAGAGGAAAGTGAGAGGTTCATCACACAGGTGGGCAGCCCAGATAACAGCCAACAGTGGAGGCTGACTGTGCGGCTGTGCTTGACTGCAGCTGCCTGACACTCGGCTCTGGGGCTGCTCTGCAGCGGACCACACAACTTGGTCGGAAACCCGGTCCAGAGTTCCCTCGCTTCCCCTCCCTGCTCCAGAACAACTCCAGCCAACGGCCGCCCGCTCGCTCTCCCCGTCCCCCAGCCCAGCTCTGGATCCCCAGGCAGCGCGTGGGGGTCTTGGCGCGGCTTCCGCTGTGTCCTGGGGGTGACGTTTGGCCGCTGAGGCCTCCTGAGGGTGAGGGGATGTTTGTCCCTTGCCCTGGAGTCAGCCCCAGAAGCTGCAACAGGTCAGCCCAGCCCTGCACCAGCAAGGTCACTGGGGCAAGTCTGCATGCAGGCGGATCAGGCCCAGGCAGGGGACTAGGGTACAGCACGGGACGGTGTCTCGAACCCTCCCGAACCCAAATTGCGACTCCTGCCCCGTCCCGCCCTCCCCCGCCCCGTTCACCCCCCTACTGCCCTGCCCCTGCCCCTGCGCTCGGCTTCCCCGCTCCAGTGGGCGCCCGAAGTGCCAGTGCCAGGGGGGAGGTTCCTGGCAATCCGCAGCACGCCGGGGCCTCGCACTGTCACACGGGCACAAGCAGGCAGAGGACGCGTCCACTGGCTCCGGCCCTCAGCAGGATGAGGCCATGAAACAACAAATGCAGACTGGTCAGGCTGGGGCCTGGTCATTCTGAGGAGGTCTTGGCCGTCCGTCTGAGCTGCATACACTCACCTCTGAGGTTGAACTTAAACCCTCACTGGACAAAAGGACAAAACAGCTGGCAGTGTCTGGTGCTTCAGTAACCAAGTGCCCACTCCTGGCCAAATTTCTGGTGCCGATGCAGCTGCAGTGCAGCCCCGAGGGAAGCAAACGAGCATCCCCTTGCCTTGAGGGGCCTCCCTGACTTCCCCTCCACCACTGAGCGCAGCACAAGCCCCGTTGGGATGGAAAACTGGGCAGGATTTGGCCCTTGGTTTTTCTCTGGGACCTTTGTAACCGATCAATCAACAGTATTTATATTCCGCTTTTCAACACAAAGTACACAAAGCTGTTTATAGGCAAATATGAATAATGATAATCCAGCCAAATGGCTCCCTGTCCCAAAAGGGCTCACCCTCAAAAAATTCAGACCACCAGCAGCAGCAACCAAACTCGTCTGGCGCAGGAGAGACGTGGCACCTGCAGGGACTGTGGGGCTGCTGCTGCTGCTGCTGCTGCCAGCATTGGCTCTGCGGACACAGCGCCTGCGTGGGGGTCCAGGACGGCACCCTCATGCCAACGCTGTGTCCGCAGGCCGATGCAAGCAGCTTGCCTCAGCTTCAATTGTGCCCTACGAGTCTCCTAAATTGTAATTATAAATCTGGGAGGTTAAAGATAGAAAGAAAAAAATTCCAGGAGACTGTCTTGCGAACCACTGCTGTCAAGAAAGGATGGTTAAAAAAAAGAAAACATGTTGACCTAAGACCACCTTCTTTCTTCACTAGAAACCAAACCGTAAGGCGGGCGAGTGCCGGCTCAAGTGCTCTGTTTTTCCTGCACTGGAAGCCCGTCTGCATCGGTAACACTGTTCACCTGTCACACCTGTGTGTGGCATGTACATAACAAGTGTGGAAATGGTGATGGGCCACAAGTCTACAGTCACTTATTTTATTTATTCAGAAAATGTATACACTATTCTAAGTTGGAACAAAAAAAATCCAAGGTAGTATGCAAGAAACCTAATGAAAATACCTTCAAAATAAAAGCAACACAGTTGGAATGAGTGGTTCAAAACAACCCAGATGAAACCAGCAGTTGAAACAGCACCAACATCCCAACCAGTGATGTCATGCACCCACTACTACGCGAGTACCGGTTCCTAGAAGTTGAGCTGGCCCCGCCCACTCGAAGCTGGACCCTGCTATTTAACCAGGGAACAGTTGAAGCAAAATATGTATATATACATCTCTAGAAAGCAAAGCAATAGAAGTTAAATCAACACTAACCACAAGCTGAAGTTCTTACAAACATGATCACATCCATGGCAACAATCATGACATCACTTCCGGCTTATGACGTCACTTCTGGTGGGCGGGTCCTGACATGTGCCAATCAAAAGTGAGTACCTGTTCCTAAATCATTTGGATGACACCACTGATCCCAACCCTATCCAAATCCCTTCTGCCGATGGCGTGTGCCATCCAGAGGCATCACGTGGGGGGGGGCAAGGGAAGGTCACACTCGGTGCAAAACTCTTAGGGGTGCAGAATTCAGTCCTCTCTGCTGGCTTTGGCACACCTCCCCCAGCTCTGCGGAGAGAGGCGCTGAAGCCGGCTTCCCCGGAGAGCAGGGCAGCGCCCTCCTCAGAGGCAGAAAGCTGCCCGCTTTGGGGGCCACAGCACATGCCCTGCACGCATCCCAAGGCCCCACACTCTGCATCCTGTGGTGGCGGAACAGTGGCAGAAGAGTGCTCAGGGGAAGGGACCGTTTGCTCCCTTATTAACCCAGGGAAAGCCTTTGCTTTCCCTCTGGTTCTCCTGGACTGGCACCAGGTGCAGAACTGAGGAGGAGGAGGAGGAGGAGGAGGAGAAAGAGGGACATGAGATAAGATGTGGCTGGATGCAGGTGCTGCCAATCTGGCCCCCTTCCACTTCCCTCCCACCCTCGCCCCTCATGCCCACCCCCTCCCTCCCACTGCTGCCTTACCTGGTGCTGGAGAATGCTCTCGTTGTGACCCCCCTTTAATCTGTTTGTTAAGTAGTTGGCTTTAATAAATATTAAACAGCATTTTGAGGTGGGGGGCACTAAGTGCCTGAGGGCCCAATCCTGTCCTGCTTTCCAGCACTGACACAGCCATGCCGGAGGGAGGTGGGCTGCCGCAGCCCCCCAAGCCCAGGAGGTGGAACGTTTGCGCCCTGGCCTAGGAGCAGCTGCGGCAGTGCTGGAAGATTGGGCAGGGCTGGCCCCACAATTTCTTTTCAAGACTGTTCAAAATAGGCTTATCAAACAGGATTATTTTAACCAGAACCAGTCCACTGGTCAGCTCTTCATTAATTCACGAAGTTGATGCCACGCTGAAAGTGTACCCACGGAATGCCCCGGGCACTTGCCAAGACGGCCTCACTTGGGAGGATTTCGTGAACGGCTGCCAGGCCTGAAGCAAAGCAGCACGGAAAGCGGACAGTAATCCCTTTTCTCCCTGAAGTGCTTAAATAGGTTTTCTTCCAGGAAAAAAATGATGTTGTAAATTATGAGCCCCTGATCTGGTATGGTCAAAACACACTTGCCACAAGGGGTGTGTGGGTGGTCTGGCAAATTTCCATTCAGCTTCCATTTGAGGGCAGTGAGAAAATCCTTTATTCATAAGTTTCAATAAGCTTCGGATTGGCTCCATAAATAAGCACCAAATGGATTTTGTGGGACGATTTGATTTCCATTTGATTTCATTTCTGAATGTTAGCAATGCTCGATTTTTCTCATTCTCGCTTCCAACAAATAGCAGATGCTGTGAAATGGAGACTTGGGACGTTGCTGGACACAGAATGGGGAACTGGTCGAAGGCGAAGGCTGGAGGGGCAGCCCTAGGCAAGGCTCCAGCACTGGGGAAGGGGGGGCAGCTCCGAGGGGAGGGCACAGCACCCCCTTCCCTTGGGGAGGCCTCCGCGACGGCTGCTCCACTGCAGGGGGCGGCTCAGGCCCCACGGGCCCCCCAGCTGGGTCAGTGCTGGAGAGCGGGCTAGGATTGGGCCTTTAAAAACAGTTCTCTGCTTCTAGGTGGTTTAAAAAAAAATTAAGAACCCTCAACCATGTGACTCAGGCCACAATCCTAGGTCTACACGAGCGCCTGCATGGGGGCGCCAACCGGCACTCCTGCCTCTGTGCTGGCGCTCCCATGCCGACGACGCCAGCAGTCGCGTTGGCCTGGGCGCGTGAGCCCCAGCCGAGCCCCAGTGGCCCGGGGGCAGTTCTGGGAGGGCGGGACTGGGCGGGGGGTGGGAGTGCCAGCAGGTGCACTGGCCGGGGAGGCAGGTGGGCTTGGGAGGCCTCGTCCCCAGGCTGCACAGCCCTGGATTGGGCCACACAGCCCGTGACTCCGTGGGCGCAGGTCTGAGGAACCCACAGGGCAGGCTGGAGCCTCGCCTGGCACAGCACATGGGCATGACTATGCCCTTGCTTGCTCCGAGGATGCTCCGGTGGCCGCCCAGGGACAGCACAGTCCACAGGCCGGCCTGCCCTGCCTCAGACTAGAACTGGGCTGACAGGAAACGGAGCCGGAGAAAGCTCTGGTGTGGCCTCAATGGTCCGGCCACGATGACCCTGGCTGCACAGCCCCTTGGCTCACTCCCGCCCTTAAACCAAGCCACACGTTCTGGACTTGCTGTTCTGTGTACAGATCTGTGAGAGGAAGGAGTGTGGGGAGGAGGCAGGGAGGGTGCAGATTGCCGCAACTGGGTCCTCAGCGTGGCTCCATCGGCTGCTGTATGCTGGAAGTTAAATGACTTAACAGCACAATCTTAATCAAGTCTACTCAGAAGTAAGTCCCACTGTGTCCAGTGCGGCTTACTCCTAGGAAAGTGTGTTTGAGTGCGCAGCTCATTTAAATTGATGGGACTTAAGCTGGCCTGTTCCATGTTGCTGTAACCAGCCCGATAAGAGCGGCCTGCCAGCCATGCCTGGTTTTCTTTGGATCGCAACCTATAAACTAGGAGTGCTCCCAAAACTCTTCTCCTCTGAGGTTCTCTGTGATTTTGAACTTCTAAATTATTTGGTCCTGTTTTCAAACCATAAAATTTGGGAGTCTCAACTTTTCTGGGAAAGGGAGAGGGACGGCATCAGGGGCTGACCAGGGCAGATGCTGGCTGAGAGCTCGTGGCCATCAGGCGCAGGACAACATGTGCACAGGCTGAAAGTCTAGCTTGAGTGCTGGGGCCAAGGCTGGCCGTGCTATGAATGTGAATGGCCACATGGGAGGGTCAGCAAACTGAGGAGCCCCCAGCAGTGGTGGGATTCAAATTAATTAACAACAGGTTCTATGACCGGGACTCATTTTTTAGATTGGCACTTGTGTCGGGACCCACCAGAAGTGACGTCATAGCCGGAAGTGATGTTGTGACAGGAAGTGACATCATCAAGCAGGAAGTGCTATCATTGTAACATTACATAATGACACTCCTGGAATGCAAATTGGCATGCTTGGACTGCAGCAATTGCACAACTATGAAACATTCCTGACAGTAAGACAGTAATTACCTTTGTATTGACAGAAATAAGTCACCTGCTCCTCACTGCATGAACACAACAGGAAAACGTGTCCCGGAAAGATTGAACTTTTGCTGCAGAATGTTGCTGCAAAATGCAACTTTGCAACAAAATAAAAATTATCTCGGCTGCACTTTTTGAACTTTGTGTTGAAAAGCAGTATATAAATACTATTGATATTGACTACTGATTGACAATATAAGATAAGATAAGAAATATATTTGTCATTACACTCACAACTGGGTGCAACGAAATGAGGTGCTCTTCCCCACGGTAAAACTGGACAACACCAAAACTAAAATATACACAATCAACCATACAACAATCACTTATACAAATATAAATACCCCTTTACTTCCCACAATACAGCTTCCACACACACTTATGACCCCGCATTTAGACTCAATACTGCACTTGGATAGAAACTGTTCTTAAATCTGCTCGTCCTTGCTTTCAATACCCTGAATCTCCTTCTCGACAGTAATAGTTCAAAGGGCTGATGTCCCGGATGAGAGGAGTCCTTCAGTATATTAGGTATCTTCCTCTTACATCTATTCTTATATAGTTCTTCCAAAGAGGGGGAGTGAACAGCCAATGATGTTTTGGGCCGTCCTAATCACCCTTTGAATTGCCCTTTTCTCTGCCACTGTGCAGCTCGTGAACCATACACAGAGACAGTAGGATAGTATGCTCTCAATTGAACTCCGATAGAAGGTGATTAGCAGACTCTCAGCCAATTGTTGCTTTCTCAGAATCCTTAGGAAATACAACCGTTGTTGCGCCTTCCTAATTAAAGCAGCGGTGTTCGCACTCCAAGTCAGGTCATTAGTTATGATGGTCCCAAGGAACGTGCATTCCACCACCTGTTCCACACTAAAAACATAAAAATCAAACCACCATTACAGTTTGACAAACCAAAACAGGTCACCTTCCAAAAGAACAGATTCTGAAAGGCAGGAAGCCCCATTTTGGACAAAGCTTCCTATTCAACTGCACTTTTGTTGCTGGCCTAACTTCCACTGAATAGCAAAACACAATATTGCCACGTTAAGCAATGCGCAGTCAACTCTGGAATGACGTATCGTTAGCCGAGAGCAAGAGAGGGCGCGCACACGTGTCCCATCCCTGGTTAACAAGTTGTTCCACAGAACGAAAAGGAGGACAGTCAAGGGGGGGGAAAGGGTCAGGAGCAAAATCTTTACTAGTTCTATGAAAAGCATATTGTGGCAGGGAAAGTAAAGGGAAGAGGCAGCTGGCAGAATTCATAGAGAACCCCTGTGCTGTAGTAGTTGGCACCCCCGCTCAGCCAAGACGTTCCCCGGGCGAGTGACCACAGGCCAGACGCCCGACATTCGCCACCTCAGAGGGTGGTTGTGAGGATCAGGCGGAACTGGGGAAGGAAGAACGGGGGCCGGCCGCTGCTTCTGAGCTCTTGGAGGAAGAGCAGGAAGACAACCAGCCCAGCCAGACCCGTGTCAAAAGTCACCGGCGAGAGAAAAGGAGGGAGCGGAAGGGAGAGAGGGAGTGCGAGAGAGGGAGAGGAGAAGAGAGGAGGCGGGGCGTGCAGGGGGGAAAAGGGGGGAGTCTGACCTGGCGCGCACTCGAGGCTCTTAAGGCGGCAGCGCACACGCGCCTTCCCCTCACATCCAGTTGTACAGGCAACCCAACTCCTCGGTTCTGAACTCTGCCCTCACCACAGGAACGCTCTCACGTGTACATGACCACTTTCACACATGGATATTGTCATCATTCTCTCACACTGTTTGAAGGATATTTCTTTTTTCAAAGGACAGAGGCGTTGCAAATTACCGCCCACGACCTTCCTTCCACAGCCAAGGGACAAAAAGCAATCCACTTTAGGTAGGCCTGACCTAAGCGCTATGATCGTCCGAGGCACACGACTCACTCGCGTCCAGCATCATCAAAGATACTAATTATTCTGGCATTTCCTCCAAGACACATTTTATTTCACCTCAGCACGCTTGCGGGGGTGGGGAGAGGAGAGCGAGCTCGACATGCCCTTGCCAGGGAGTTTTCAGGGGGGGCCCTCTCAAGCAGGCCGGTTCGGAGAAGCCACCACAGCCCTTGGCGGAAGGGAATTGTCGGCCAAGGAGGCCTTTCTGTCGGGCTGGAGGTGACTCCCCTCCATGAGGGGAGGGAAATTGCGACAGCCCTCGTGGGGGTGAGATGGGGCAGACAGGAACAGGAAGCGGGGGGTGCATGGGGAGGGACTCCTTCGCCGACCTCCCCTCCCCCAGTTGCTCAGAGAGGCCCGCCTGCCCCCACTTGCCCCTCCGCGTCCACGTTCTCCCCCCTCACCGCCTTTCCCCGTCCCCTCCATGTGCCCGCTTGTCAAGGTGGCCGGCGCGTGGCAGTGGCAGACCGAGGAGAGGAATGAGGGTGAGAAGAGGAGGGTGAGAGGGAATATGATTGCGCTCTTCAAATACCCCAGGGACAAAGGGACAAATTTGTTCTCACCTGCCTCTGAGAGTACAACTGGGTCCAACTGGTAGAAACTGCAAGAGAGGAGATTCTGGTTGGCCATCAGGAAGAATTTCTTATCGATAAGGGCAGTTTGTCAGTGGAACAGATTGCCACTGGAGGGAGGGGGTGGATTCTCCCTCAATGGAGACCTTCAAGCAAAGGCTGGACAGGCACCTGCTGGAGCTGCTCTAGGAGGATTTCATCTGTTGGACTGGATCCTTATTCAGGATCAAAACTTTTGTTCCTAGTTATTGTGGAATTCTGTGAAAGATCAATCAATCAATCAATCAATCAATCACTACTATTTATATACCGCTTTTCAACAAAAGTTCACAAAGCGGTTTACAGGCAAATAATAACATTAAAGTTAAATGGCTCCCTGTCCCAAAAGGGATCACAATCTAAAAGAATGGAGAACACCACCAGCAACAGCCACGAGAAAGACACTGTGCTGGGGTGAAGAGGGACAATTGCTCTCCCCCTGCTAAATATAAGAGGACACCACTTGAAAAAGTGCCTCTTGCCCACTTAGCAGAGGTTAGCAAGATTATGCATATCATGCCTCCACACACTGCTGTTTTGGAAAATAATTAAGCTCCTACTAGGGTGTGAAGAACATATTGTAGTATGTTTAATTTTAGTTCAAACCATTGGACTCAAACTTTGGTGTCAGAAGTGAATCTTCACAGATGCAGCACCTTGTGGTAGATGGTTGGGTTTTTTTTCTAAATTCAGTAGAAGTGGTCTATTTTTGTAAACATGAATGACACATGTTATAAAAAAGTTCCCAAATGTGTCACATTAAAACTACTGTGCTCACATCAGAAATTTAAATGCACAATATTTACAAAGAGCATCCATAAGCTGATGTTATCCCTTGTTAAAGTTTAACAGTGTAAAACACAGGTAAAATGCACACACAAGAGAGCAGTAAAGCAAGACTGCACTGTACACCAAGGTCACATATCCTGTTTCTGTGAGGCTTGAGAACATTGAGTACATGGGGGGGGGGGAATCAGCAAAGGAAGGCAAACACGAGATAAAAGGGGACTTGGAGACTGCAGATTCCCCCCCCCATGTACTCCAAGTGAATCTAGGATGCGAGTCCTTAGCATGCAGAGAGACTGCAGCCCGGAAGGGAGCTGGGAGGGTAGGATACTGGGGGTGGGGGGGAGGAGAGAGACCTGAAAAGGTGTACTGGGTACCAGTTGGCCTGATGGTTCTCAGATGGAGGCACCAGCAGATTAACGATCCAGAAGAGACAGCAGGACAGGATGGAGCACACATTGAGCCAGAGGAATGACCCACAGTAGATCAAGCAACTACAGGCTCCAGAAGGTGGGGTTTTTTCATAGATTCCTGCTCCATAGATGTGCTCGTGGTGCTGGTGTGGGGCCTCCAAAGAGCCAATCATTGTCTTGCAGCCTCAGCCTGCTGTATCACAGCGTTGTTGGACAAAGGGAGGGAAGGAGCCGTGGACACCACCCAGATATCCATTTCAAGTTAAAATGGAAAATATAAATAAAGAACAAGATATTAAGCATGCGATTCTAGCATGATTTGGAGCTGGAAAGCTTCATCTGAATTGGGGGGGGGCGTGAGAACTCCATTCCATTTAAAGGTAAAATGAAGTTACATTTAAGGAGTAAACTGGTCTCCATTCAAATTTGGAGCATGAAACCATTAAGAGGAGGGGCATGGTTGCACGGTTCACATGAAAAGTGTGGCCTTCCTGGCCTGTGTCTCTGAGGCTCCTGCAGTCAGTCCTGGAAATAACCCTGTGAAAAGACAGGTCTGGTCCTTTGCTCTCCAGGCAGGCACCTAGCAGTAAGTGCCTGCCTTTCAACGCATTTCTTTTGCACACCGTGACTTAAGGAAATGAAACAAATGCAATATTGACCATGTAACCCCATTGGCAAAATCCCCGTCAGTGAGTTAGAAGACGTTGTACAAGCTGCTCTTTAAAGGCTGCTGGTCAGAGTCTTGCACCCCTGCTAATAAAGCATGACACTGTGGCTGCAATCCTAAACACACTTTCCTGGAAATGAGCTCCATAAACAGAATGGGACTTACTTCTGAGAAGACATGCAGAGAATTGTGCTGTGTGTCAGCATTTGAGCTGTGTTGTATAGCAAGGCCCATTTGAATGGCTCAAAACATTTCAGAAATACGTGCCAGAGAAAAGACAAAAACCTGGTTCCGTTAACCGGGCATTCTAACATGAACCGCTGCAACGTGCATGTTTCCAAGTAACTGCGGGACTACCCTCAAGGCCATTCTATAAGACCAACAGCAAACACTCTGTATTCGTTTCGATCAGCACGGGTGATAGGAGAGGGGGAAGCGCACAACACGGCCCCAGAGATTGCCTGGAGCCTGAGGATTTCTACCCCTCCAGGCACCCAAGGGGAACATAAGGGCAGGACGACTGAAGACGGGGTCCCCAACCGCAATTTGAATAACGCTGTCCTAGGAGAAGCTGTGAGGAGGGGAGGGTGGAGGAGGCGAGGGCCGGTGTGGGGTGGGTGCCGGGCAATGGGTGTGGGTGCTGGCCCAAACACTGGCAGAATTTGGGAACGGTTGTCAGCAGAACCACCACTGTTCCAGGGGGTGAGCTGCTTGGGTTGCCCCCAGAAGGCAGGAGGAGATCGTGCTGCGTAACCAGACACAAGCCAGGCTTTTCAGTGCTTGCCTTCAGGAGCCGGTGCTGAACATCCATCGCAGAGTTTCTCCCGTCATTCAAGAATCTTAATCAGCCCAGGTTCAGTGATGTTATCTTTGAGTTGTGGAGGACGCTGCTACCGCAAAGTGCTACAAATTCAGACATGTCATGTAGCGGGTACGCGGGGGTACGTGCGTACCCGTTCCTAGGATTAGGGCTGGCCCCGCCCATTTGCCCGCCCACTTGTCGACTCTGTCGGCGCTCCGCTCCACCCCCTGCAACGTTTGAATTGCCTGCACGTTTGAGTTGCCTGCACATTCTCAGAGCCAGGCAGGCAGGCAGGCAGCGGAGCAAGGGAGACCGACAGCAGCAGCAGCGTGAGCAGTTAGGCTGCCTGGGGCTCCCTCCCGAGGAGGCGCGGCGGTTCCTGGGGGGGGGGAATTGGTAGCCCGCGTGGCAGCCCCGGGGAAGGCCTGGGACTCCCGGGCCTTCTCCCGGGCCGCTGCGCGGCCTACCAAGGAGGTGTGGCAGTTCCTGGGGGCGGTTCCTGGGTTCCGGCTATGACCTCACTTCCGGTGGGTGGGCCCCGACACAAGTGCCAGTCAAAAGTGAGTACCTGTTGCTAAATCATTTAGATGCCATTACTGTACAAATTGCTCCATCCCTCTACACGAATCCAGAAGCTTCGTGTCATATGGGTGGACCCACATTGTGATTCCACCCCGTACAGCATTGCCCCAGTTTCCAGAAGGGCTGACACCGGCTGCTGCCTGATGCCAGCCTTTCAGGGGATACCCAAACAAGTTAGGAGGGCCACATGCTGTGGTCATGCTACTGTCACCATGTGGGTCATGTTCATTGTTCACGTGATTTAATCAGGGCAAATTGTTGATAAATAGTTATTTGAAACATACTCCTCCTACTTCCAAAATATTTCCCACAAGCTTTATGATAAACCTTGCATCCCAACTGTTTGTCAGCAGAGATGTGGGAGGGAACAGATAATATAATCCATTTGTTCCACTACTTAAAATTACCTGTCGTACCAGGAACAAAGACAGAAAGCAGCAGGACTTGTCAAATAAATGTTTACAAAGTGCAGCTCCTGGAAATGTTTTTGGGTTTTTTGTTCCTGAATAATGCACCAAGTATGTTATTAGTAGAAAAGCACATGGTTCAATTTGTGTGATTTGAAAGAGAAGGGAATGGGCTAAGGGTTAGTAAGAGATGCAGGAGGAAACGTCCCTTACAGGGAACAAAAGGAAATTGAAACCAACGTTCGATGCGATGCATTTGTTTCAGCAGAGCTTCAGTGGCCCCCACTGCTGGATCCTGACCTTTGCGTCAGGCCGTGCGGATCAGCAAACAGCCTGCGCAGACTTCAGGAGGCCCCTTGGTGGGTCTGCACCCTTTCGGGAGACGGGGATGGGCACCCACCTCCTGCGAGGCGCTTCTGACGGCTGCCCAGCACCCAGAGGACTCAGCAGGAGCAGCTGGGCAGCCGAGGATTGGGCTACCCAAGATGGAAACTTCCTTCCACAAATGGAAGTCTTGCCGTAATTACTGTAGAATAAGAAGGAGCACAGATGAAACGTGAGAAGGTGACACAGGAGGCCAAGAAAGACTCTGAGGAACGCAGGGACAGCAGCACTAAAAGGGAATAACAAAAGCTTCTTCAGATGTGTTAAAGCAGGAAACTTGTGCTGGAGAAGCCGTTGGCCTGATGGACAGTGAGGAAGGCAAACGTGAGATAAAAGGGGACTTGGAGACTGCAGAGAAATTAAATGAGGTTTTTCTGTTGGGTTCCTGACAGAAGACTTGGGCAGATACGGCTGCCTGAACAGACCCTCCTGATTAAGGAATTATGTCAAATTCCTCAAGCATTGCGTAATATTGAGGATGCGGAGGTCTCATATATTGTTTTTACCACATTATGTACAAAAATACATACTATTATTTTATTTATAGGAGATCACTTAGCTCACGACTACTATTGTTGTGTGTACACCTTTTTCAGCATTTTGGATTCATTTTCCTTCAGTATTTTTTATTACTGGCATAAAATGAACACATTACGCTTCCTCTTCACTAAGAGCACAATCCTAACCTGGAGTTAGTCCGGCAGTTAGGCCAGCAAAGTTTGGCTGGCACAAGGGACACTGTAAAGTTTGTTTGGACCACTCTCAGAGTCAGAGAGGGCAGCACAAGGACATGTCCCATGATCCTCCCTGACTCCGAGAGTGGTCCAAACATGCTTTCTGGTGTCCCTTGTGCTGGCCTGACTTTGCCGGCCTCACTCCAGGTTGGGATTGCGCCCTGAATCTCCATATCAACGACAATCCTGAATTTCTGTCTGGCATGCAGGTGTCCAGGCACAGGAGCCCTGACAGAACAAAGAGCAAAAAATGTTCATATTCATTTATATGCAAAAAGCATGTCTGTGACTTGCAACAATTTCCACGTGTAGCTGCTGTAGGTGGATACAAAATGCCCCAGTACAGTTCCGACTTGCATTTCTGTGCAGTGGAGTTTCTTACATTGGGTTTGTCACACAAAGGAAAACGAAAAACTGATCCTCAGCTGCACTGGCGCACCCAGAGCGCATGGCCTGTCCTGCCTCCCATGCAGCTTAGGAGGTGGCTGGAAGTCGGGGGGATTCTTTTCCCTTTACCCCGTGTAGAGGGGTAAACCAGCCACCCCTGTGGGGTTTATTGGACCCCATCAGCTATTCAGATGCACAAACCCAGGAACCTTGTGCAGGGCTGCCCCCCAGGAGCAGAGGCCTCCACCGTTCCTGCCCCCCCTGGGCCCGACCCTCGTCCGCTCTGCCCTCCCCCGCTCTGAAACGTCCTCCCACCAGCCCCTCCCACCCGCGGCACCACCTGCACACACTCGACCTGTGCTGCCAGCCTGGGGAGTGGTCTGGTGGCAGCCGGCCAGGGCAAAACTTGTGCCAGCAGTGATGTCATGCAGGGGGTACGCAGGGGGTACGCGAGTACCGGTTCCTAGGATTACGGCTGGCCCCGCCCATTCGCCCACCCACTCATTGACTCCGCCCCCTGCAACGTTTGAATTTCCTGCACATTTGAGTTGCCTGCACGTTCTCAGAGCCAGGCAGGCAGGCAGGCAGCAAGCGGAGCCTTGCCTTGCCTTGCCTTGCCTTGCCACTGAAAAATGAGCTGCTCTGGGGTTTTGGAACTGTTGGGTCACTTTAACATGATGCCAGGCCTCCTTCACATGTTCTGGGGGTGCTGTGGAATACTGTTGCCACTGTTGGGTCAGTTTAAAATCGTCCGAGGCCTCAAAAAGGGCTTTTTTCATGTCCCTTCCTGCCACGACATCACTTCCGGCTTATGACGTCACTTCCGGTGGGCGGGTCCCGACACGTGCCAATCAAAAGTGAGTACCTGTTCTTAAATCATTTAGATGACCCTACTGTGTGCCAGGGCTGCTGGCTCTGAGCAGGCGCAAAGGGGTGCCGTGTGGCACGGGTGCGACACTTGGAGAGGGTGCGGGGAGGCCTGTGCTGGCACAACAGCGCTTTAGTCAGCACCGTGTTTTTATCGTTTGCATTTCGCCTCCTGTGCAGAAAAAGGGGAGATTTTTTTCCCTTCAGTGGGGCCACCACTCTAATAGCCGCCATCTGCATCCTGAGTCTTCCTTGCCCCAGTCGTGCGGCTCCATTGGAACCGTGGAATCTGCAAGCCGCCCGTCTGCCTTTCCATGCCGTAATTGCGAGGAGCCTCCGGCGAGCCAAGCAGGGGCTTCGAGAGGAATCCGAGGCCCCCAACAGGCACCTGCTGAAATGCTAAGAGAGTCTCAGCCGCTCTCCGGTGCTCTATTTTCCAATCATGAAAGAAATGCCATCGTTGTAAATTCCCAGCCTTTATCTAAAAATCTTGTACCGATCCCCAGAGCACCAGTTCAATTAATTAATTCAAACAATTTCCTTTCTAATCTTTAAAACATTTTCACATTTAAAACAATAAATGAGGCACTTAAGGGGGTTCACGCATTGCCTACAATTAATATGCCAAGAAATTAGGAGAATTACAGCCAGCCTCCACCGAAATGAATCACTTTCCATGCGCTCCGACCAGCGCAAGGTTAAAATTATGACCTCTCAAAAGCTCTGAGCAAGCAGATCCAATAAAATCATATTGCCTGCACAGTTTCACATTAACATATTCACTTTTTCCCCCATTTTTGCTCCCTCTTTTCCTGATAACCAATTTGGCACTTAGCCCCATTACTCCTGTTACTTTGGGGGCTCAAGTTATTTAACGCTAACTTTAAAATTAGCAATTAATACAGGAGTAAATTGATTGCCTCTCCCCTGAATCGGAGCATGAGGTTAATGCAACTGGACGCAGAGGGGTCTGGCAACTGTGACACTAATTGGTGATTGGATTAGGTGTTACGATAAAGAGTCTGCAGGAGAGAGAATTCCCAGGACGCCGGTCTTGAGGCAAGGCTGTGGGCTGGCTGGTCCATCCACCCCTTGCCCCGCAAATGCTTTTGGTTTCAGCTGGTAGCTGAGCTGACATGCCAGACGATCCAGGGAGTGTCTACAAAAGCACCAACACAGCTGCTTCCTTCATTGCTGACGGGGGCCTGCGCTGGGGGAAAGGGCTTTGCAAGTAACTGAGGCCCAGGCGTGCTGGCAGGAAGGCTGCAGCCCCCCCCCCCCTCTGCAGAGCAGGTCAGTCCAGTGCAGCGGGAGAGGAGAGCAGGAACGGGGGGGAATGGCAGAAGGGGCAGCGACAGAAGCGGGGGGGCAGATCAGGCCTCAGAGGAGGCGGAATTGGCAGCACTGATGCACACAGTCTCCCAGTGTCCTTCCTGGGCCTGATCCACTTGCATGGACCAAAGCAGACTTGCACCAGTAATAGCACATAAGAACATCAGAAGAGCCCCGCTGGATCAGGCCAAAGGGGGCCCATCTAGTCCAGCTTCCTGTATCTCACAGCGGCCCACCAGGTGCCCCAGGGAGGCACGAGACAACAAGACGCTTGCATCCTGTGGCCGCTCCCTTGCACCCGGTACTCTGAAGTAGCCTACTACTAACGTAAGGAGGCTACAACCCATCATGGCCTATAGCCCACAATGGACTTTTCTTCCAGAAATCTGTCCAATCCCCTCTTAAAGGCATCAAGCACGGATGCAGGTCTGAGTTTACCCATTGCAGCTGCTGTGGCTTAACTGGGGCCGGGGGGGGGAATGTCCCTTTGCCCCAAGGAGACCGTCAGCAGCCGGCCATCCCCCGCAGGACGCAGCAGAAGCCCCACAGGTCCCGCTGCAGGGGATTGAGGCAGGCCTGGGCTATGCGCCACATGGCTGGCAAAGCCCCCGAGGACCTGGTGGGGAAGATCACGGGTCCGGTCGTGACAGTGCTAGTTCTCTCGCAACTGCACACATGGCCGGTGCTTCCATCGGTGGATAAGCGAATCTCAGCTCAATTACGAGCTGCACCAATTTGTTGCAAGTCCTGGGCAGGGGCAAAAAAGGCAAACCTGTCTTGGCAAAATTCCAGATCATATCTCTGAAGCTGTTCTTATAAATCCCACTGAATTCCCAAGAAAGGGCACAGAGCATTGCATGCATAGCTATAGCATGAATATTCATCGAGCCACCATTTCATTTTCATTGCCTTTGGACTGCGTTATCTGAAGGTTCAGTATATTTTCAGCAGCACATTTACACCAGCAAACTACCATGTGAGTACCTGCAGTACCTCCCGTGGCAGGACAGAGGCGCTGTGGAGCTGATGAGCCAGTGTGGGAATGTGTGAGGCGGCCAGCGGGCAGAAGGACGGAGCCCGACCTTGAGGACCTGTCCTGGCTTGACTTACGATGGCCGGCTGAAGCTCGATGGCAGCAGCCAGAGGAGAGAACCACATGCGAAGGCTGCATCTGGGACTGAGGATTCGGTGAGTCACAGAATATTGTATATTTGTTTCTATCAGGGATGTTTCATGGTTGTGCAATCGTGGCAGTCCAAGAATGCCAATTTGCATTCCAGGATTGTCAGTCAGTCAGTCAGTCAGTCAACAGGTACTTATATACCGCTTTTCAACACGAAGTTCACAAAGCGGTTTACAGGCAAATAGTAATAATAAAGTTAAATGGTTCCCTGTCCCAAAAGGACTCACAATCTAAAAAAAAAAAAAAAAGGCAGCCCGCCAGCAACAGCCACCAAAAAGACTGCGCAGGGGTGATGAGGGACAATTACTCTCCCCCTGCTAAATATAAGAGGAACACCACTGGAAAAAGTGCCTCTTGCCCAGTTAGCAGGGGTATAGATTGTCATTTGAATATGTCACAATGATGGCATTTCCTGCTAGATGATGTCACTTCCTGCTACAACATCACTTTCAGGCTAATGACATCACTTCCAGTGGGTCCCGACATTCTAAAAAGTGGGTCCTGGTCTAAAAAGTTTGAGAACCACTGATATATTACCTGAGGGTATTATGCATAAATACAAATTTTCCAAAAGGTTTCCATTTTTTTAGCCACTAGTAGTATCACACACACACACACACACACACACACACACACACACACACACACTCTGCACAGTGACGCCACTGCTGGTTTTAAGACTGCATCCCTTTTTCTTGCTGCAAAGCTCTCAATGTGTTCACATGAAACAGTGTTGATTGTTCCCAAGGATGCCACAGTTCTATGGGTGCGCCCTTCTTTTTTCCATTACTCATCCCACAGTGCCTGCAACACATGCACAATGGAAAACAGGTTTTCCAGGCACCCAGATGTGTCTGCATCATGTTGTCTGAATGATGACCCAAGTGAATAATTTTGATGCCAGAGTCTTGCAGCCAGATGTTGTTTTGCATCCTTCAGTAGACATTTGCATAATATGGGTTATTTGCTTTCACTTGCCCTGTTCTGTGTGTCCTGGGAATAAAGTTTGCAGGCCTTGGACACTATCAGTGAAATGTTCCATCTCCTTCCAGACTAAAATTTGAATGACAACATCACCAGTCTTTGTATTGCAGCATGGAAAATAATTTCTCCTCAGCTGTATCTTGCTAAAGCAGAAAAGGGGGAATTCAATTTTGTAGGTAAAAATAGTCCTCTCCAAAGAAGCGAGATGCAGAATCAACGCATGCATTGATACAGCACAGGAACATACTGTAATAAGAGGAATTTTTGAAAAGATAAATAATGTCATACCTGATGCTTCCCTTGGCATTATCTCATTTCTTTTTACCCAAGAGAACTTTAGATACACCGACTGGGAAAGGGGGGGGGCTTAACAGCCTGGTGATAAGGAAATGCAAACTGACTGTGGCTCTCTTTTTCGCTCTGCATGTATATTTCATGATAGTGTAGTGCACAGAAGTGCTTTTACATACTCAGTCCTCCAGGGCAACACACTGATTTGTGATAAAAATGACAACAGTTTGAAGTATTCCTGTTATCCAAATAAGCAGAAAGGAAGACGCTACAGCGATGCCTTCGTAACAATGAAGCAATGACTCTGCAGTAGTCACCTTCCCTCGGGACATCTCTGAAGTTGACTCTGCGCCATACAGCAAAGCCAAAGATGTGGAAAATGCATTTTATGGGTGGCCCAATAGCAGTATACCTTTCTGTGCTTGCTTAACAAAGTACTTCATGTTGTGATATGATTGGAGAGTGATGTGTAGGTCTGGTTGCGATGTGAATGGAACTGGGTGGAAAAGAACTGCAGGAGGCAAAGTGCAAGTTCATGCCGATTGATGTCTAACTAGGACTTTAGGGTTGGTTTCTCGTGATTCGTTCTCATTTTAACAAAAGTAACCCTAATTTGTAGGGCTCCTTCCGAAGTCCCCCCATCCATGGTCCCCATCACCAGGGTTTCACTGACCTGCAGTTCTCAGGTCCACTTCCCACCCTAATAACACACCTCTCTTTGTCTGCAAGCAGACCAAAGGCAGAACTTTCTTACTTTCTCTTTGGAACAGGAAGCAAACAGAGAGAGCCGAGACTCAGAGCCTCCATGGTTACAGGGAGCGATTGTGAGAATGTCAACAGGAAGTACTCTGCTCTCCACTTCCCGTCAACATTCTCACAATTGCCTCCTATAGGGGTGAGTTATTGGTGTAATGAGGAGATCTGAGTAAAATTCACTGTTTTCTGCAGTTTCAGGTAACCACAGGAGCAGCAGGTACAAGTCCCCAAAGATACAGGGGGATTCCAGTCCAGACTTGTCTGGAGTACTGGTTTGGGGGCTGTAATATTAATTTATGGAATCTCTATCATGCCTGTGAGATGCAGTTTAAGCACCCTGACCACATCTGGGAATTTGCCCTGTTACAAACCAGGACTGCAAGGAAGCACCACAAACACCAGACGTTCGAAATATTGCAGTCTTAGCCATCCTTATCGCCTTAATCTAGTGATGTCATGCAGGGGGTACGCGGGGGTACGCGAGTACTGGTTTCTAGGATTATGGCTGGCCCCGCCCATTCGCCCGCCCACTCGTCGACTCTGCCCCCTGCAACGTTTGAATTTCCTGCACGTTTGAGTTGCCTACATGTTCTCAGAGCCAGGCAGGCAGGCAGGCAGGCAGGCAGGCAACGAGCAGAGGCGTTTCTACAGGGATGGCAAAGCTCTAAGTGTTACAAGAAGCCTTACCCTGTCTTGTAAATCCCTCCTCTCCCTTGCTGCTGTAGCCAGTAAGCAACGCCAAGATGTTGCTGTTCCCTGTGAGGATTGGCTAAAACGGTGCAGGAGAGGAGTGATTTCCCCTGAAAGGTAAGGCTTCTTGCAAAACTTGGAACTTTGCCATCCCTGTAGAAACGCCTCTGGCTGCGAGCGGAGCCTTGTCTTGCCTTGCCACTGAAAAATGAGCTGCTCTGGAGTTTTGGAACTGTTGGGTCACTTTAACATGATGCCAGGCCTCCTTAACATGTTCTGGGGGTGCTGTGGAATACTGTTGCAACTGTTGGGTCAGTTTAAAATGGTCTGAGGCCTCAAGAAGGGCTTTTTTCATGTCACTTCCTGCCACGACATCACTTCCGGCTTATGACGTCACTTCTGGTGGGCAGGTCCCGACACGTGCCAATCAAAAGTGAGTACCTGTTCTTAAATCGTTTAGATGACACCACTGCCTTAATCCCTTTAAAAGGTCAGGTTTGTAGGGCAGGGCTCCTTACAGGACTAGCCAACCTTCCAGCTTTAGGGCTCCTGGACCTTTAACAGTTGTGCAGATGAGGGAATTTCAGCAGGTGCAGCTTGTACTCCCCCCAATGACAGTGTCTATAGACTGTCATCTTTCTATCACATTTCCATGTTCTTCTTGCAATTCACTGTGCTAAGCCTATTCCTTAGTTCACAGCATTTCTGAAGTTTTCAGTGACAATTGTTTGATTGTTGAGACACAAAGTTATAGATTTCAGACTCCTTCCTTTTTGTGATATATTCATGGGCTGAAAGATCCACAAAGCACAAACTGTGTGAATGTGGATACAAATATTCATCTTCTTTGTGATCCTTACATGGGCCTTACTGAATTGAATGGCGGCATCTATTGAATTTAATGAAGGAGGCTGGTGGGGATGTATACACCACTTGGGACCACAAACTAAATGCAAACATTTTGACAGCAGATGGTTGGAGCCAAAATTTAATTACCAGCCCCAGCTCATAAGACATGTGGTCCAAGCTGATTGCTCTGAGCAGAGCTACGATATACGGAATTAATGGCATCGGTGTAAACACAGAAATTCAATGCAGTTATTGACTGATGTACTAGCCAAGGTATTGCACTGCATATTAAACGAGCAGTGCATTTGGTCCACTCTCTGGACACGTCTGTAATGCAAAGTCCAACTGTAAACTGGCAAAACCATCATGGTTCACTTGCCCTCAATATGATACACTGGAAAATCTTCATGATGCAAATCTCATCGATCCTCTGATGAAACTTCAGCAGTTAAATCAGTTTTTAAATAGTCTGCATTGACAGACAAATTATGTTTTATAGTAAGATTGGCACTGAAATTTTCAAGAAGTAAAATTTGAGGTGAACTTCGGGGTTCCTTCCAATGAGAATTCCCAAAGGAAGCCAAAGGCCTTTCTGTGAGACAAGTGAAATTTCTCAGAGTGTTTCAGCACATCCCAAGTTTAGATCTTGCATCAGAATACAGTAAGTCTACTGACTATACACGCCAGGCAGGATCGACAGGCTTTTTGTTCTGCTTTTTTGTTCCCAGCGTCACACGGTCTTGCTGAGTTCAGGTTAAATTGAGATCAGTTCCTTCTCACAGATGCGAATGATGGGTCACATCAAAAGAAAGTAACGTACAATTGACATCCATTTTAGCTGTGATTAGCAGGTCGCATGAAGTTCAGTGAGACTCAGACATGACGGGCAGCCCAGACCTACTGAGGGCTTTTGGTGGTGCGTCTTGCACTCTGTTGCCGTAAGTCCAGGTGCAGCATCACAGGAGGTCACTGGCATGTGCTGCGGGTGGCATCAGTGGCATCAGTGGCTGGAGCCCCCATACCAGGCGCACACCAGTGGGCCAGCCGGAGCAGCAAAGGTGGTGGCAGGGGCAGGTCGTTGGCACTTCGGGGGAAGATTGGGCAGGGAGAGAGGGGGCAGGTGGCTCAAGGGAGGGAAGGGGTGAGCCTTACAGCAGGGGCAGGGGCACGTGCTGCACTCCTAGTATAGGGCCCGTCTTCCAGCACAGGATACCCCCTGCCTCATCTTGGATTTACACTCGCTAAATAGCTGGCATAGGCCCAAGAAGAGCCATTAGCGACAAGATTTCCTAGAACTGGGGGATACACGTTTTGGTACTACATACATGCTGACTGCATTGCACTGATCAAGGTTCCCGAACAGACAGGTGGCCGTCACCACTAGGCCTCACTTCTTACTCAGGCACGAAGCATCTTGAGTTTTTCATGGAACTCTGGGATAACGGATCAAAGCGTTCATGTAAGGTTTTTAGAAAACCTGTTAGAAAGATAAGTAGTAGCTTGTTAAAATATAATGTAGTAAAAAAAATCCAGTTTGGTTTGTAGCTTTTGCTCTATGAAAGTGATAATTAAGTCACCTTAAATACATTGATTTGTGTGCTATTTAGAATCATAACAAAAACCAATGACTGAATTTAATAAACATGTCTGGGCTTACTGGTTGGGGGGGGGGGAAGAGCAGCTAAGAGAAATGTTTCACAGCACATTTCATTTCATTTACAAGGATAACAAAACATCAATAAATGTTAATTTAAGAACTCCCAATGATATAGAATCTCATAATCATCTTATGAAATGATATATCGATTTTTCAAGGTTCTTCAGCAGAAATGTTTAGACTTCACTTCAGGTAATGAACAACCTCTTTTTCCTGTAGGCAGAAATTTAATATATGTTCTGCTTTCTCTTCTGAACTGTGAAGCATCGAGATTCAAGAGTTCAGAATAGGTTGCAAAATGAAACATCCTTATGGGTTGTTTACTGATATTTAATACAGTCATACCTGGGGAATTTAACGAGTGGCTCATCTAGTTCTGAATAAAAGCATCTTAAAAGAAACCACAATAATTTCAATTCATGCTTAAAAATCTATAGCCTTTAGGCTAAGAGCAGAGCTATACACTATCTCAGCAAATGTGTGTTCCCAAGTCTACTTTTGTCCAAGGTAATGTAAACGCAGGGATAAGAGTTTGTGGATGGGAGAAAATGATGTTTAGCCTGTCCCATGTTCATCAACCATCCCTTGCAAATCTCCTCCCCAAGCTTCCAAGGCCAGAAGTAAATCAGGATGGGTTAAAAAGAGCTAGGATGCAATATAGCTAGTGAGAACATCAACTCTGTTTTTAACTATTTCAGTGGTACTTCTCCAAATTAAGTGGTTTAGGCAAGTCAACTGTGTGTACCTTGTATTTCCGTGTGTATCAGGGAACCCTACCAGGTGCTTCAGATAAATTATAAATGGAACAAAGAAAAAAAATGTCCTCACATTTCAGTTTGCCACTGCCACTTATTTTTATCTGTTTGCACCATTGGGCCACCAGCCTGAGTAGTATAGTATGGCAGGCAGGAAATTACTGCATGAGCATCTTCCAACGAGAGATCCAGAATTCATGTCTCCATTGCTGAGGCAGGACCCCTTGAGCTGTTGGCTCACACAGTCCATGGCTTACAAAATGCAAATCGGTTCTGTGTGAAGCTTCCAATCAAGCCATTTGAATTTCAATTCAAATCAAGCCAAAATTAGCCTATTTAAAAGATGGTTCTGTTCCACATTTCAGATCCTTTCTTATGTTAACATTCCTACCAACCAATTTCCTCATTTCCATATGTACAGGTAGAGTATATTTTATCTGGACATCCAAAATCCAGACTATTCTGAAATGCACACATTTTTTTAGCTTTCTGCAGCATGAACACTAGAAAATCTTGGGCTCATTTCTCCTAACACATATCTCCTAACCTTTGTCCTGTGTTATTTCTAATGTTCTGATATGTCTTGCCTTTTTTAGTTTTTAGTTTTTGCAGGTTGCAGGTAAATTCAGAGACTGTGAATAAATTATTGTGTGTGGCAACAGAGTTTTTTATACTCCACAAAACATTAGACACAAAACAGTAGAAGGCAACTCCAAGATCAAATATCGTAAGGCTGTATGACCTCTCACCAACCGCACAGGTTTGCTGGGTGCAGGCAGACAATCAACTGCAATCTCACTTGATGGTTGATTTTTAGCTAGGTGATTAGCTAGTTGAAGTCAATTACCAGGGGCAGAAATCTGCAAAATGCTCTCCTATTGTTTACCTTTCCCAAAGCTATTTAGGACAATTACCATGGGATTTAGGACAATTACCCAATTACTTTAGGGACAAAAAATCTAGATAATGCTCTCCTATTCACTCTAATCACTGACAATTCCCAAGCCACTTAGAAAATCAGGTGTTACAATCTAGCCACCAAAACAAACCTCACTGCCCTGCCCTGATTCACGCTGTGAGGGTCATCCTGTTTCTTGCACCATGGCAGCAAACTTTCCTGGGGCACAGCCAACATGCACACTCAGGGCTCCCTTCCCCACTGCAGGGACATATTAGCATATGTAATGTACACAATCTGTAAGGCATCTTTGCTTTCAGTCATCAACTGCTTTACCATTTACGTACTGGCTGAGGGAAAACAAAGACAGTGTTTTTTATACTCCACAAAACATTAGACACAAAACATTAGAAGGCATCTTTGCACCCCAAGTGCCTAGAGAAATACCACACAAAATAGTACCTCAAAAGTACGGCTTCTGTATGGGACTGCCATAACCCTATCAATATAGAACTTATTGTGGAATATGTGGCTTCCTGTTTTCCATACCCATGTTTATTTTTATTGCCAATTTCATTGTATTTTCACTTATGCTTCCATTGAATTGCACTAACCGTTTGTTTTCTATCTTTCCTATTCTGATTTCTAGTTAGTTTAGTGAATAAATTAATTTTTGTTGCCTTCTCAGTAAAGCCACTGTTTTCCTCGTAATATAGCAAAAAGGTACAGAAATACACACAGCTATCCATACGTTGGCACCTCAGACTGCAGTGGTAAAAGTATCACCTAAGGTTACTTGCTCACCTGGTTTCTACAAACCTCTGGGCACAAGCAGATTTGGGTCTGTGTGCATCTCCACTCACCCAAAGCAATTGATCTGGATATCTCACTGCAGACAAATTACTTTTCTCACAAAGCTGATTCATGCTGTGAGGGTCATCCTGTTTCTTGCGCCATGGCAGCAAACTTTACTGGGGCACAGCCAACATGCACACTCAGGGCTCCCTTCCCCACTGCAGGGACATATTAGCGTATGTAATATACACAATCTGTAATGCATCTTTGCTTTCAGTCATCAACTGCTTTACATAAGAACATAAGAACATAAGAAGAGCCCTGCTGGATCAGGCCAAAGGCCCATCTAGTCCAGCTTCCTGTATCTCACAGCGGCCCACCAGGTGCCCCAGGGAGGCATGTAACAACAAGATGCTTACATCCTGTTGCCACTCCCTTGCACCCGGTACCAGTAGCCCACCACCTTTGTAAGGAGGTTGCACAATCCATCATTGCCTATAGCCCACGATGGACCTTTCCTCCAGAAATCTGTCCAATCCCCTCTTAAAGGCATCAAGACCAGATGCCATCACCACCTCCTGTGGCAAGGAGTTCCACAGATTAACTACCCGCTGGGTAAAAAAGTACTTCCTTTTATCTGTTTTAACTTTCCCAACCCTCAGCTTTAGTGGATGCCCCCTGGTTCTGGTGTTTTGAGAGAGGGAAAAGAACATCCCTCTATCGACTTTATCCCTTCCATGCATAATTTTGTATGTCTCAATCATGTCCCCCCTCAGGCGCCTTTTTTCTAGACTGAAGAGCCCCAAACGCTGCAATCTTTCTTCATAAGGGAGGTGCCCCAGCCCCGTAATCATTTTCGTCGCTCTCTTCTGCACCTTTTCCAACTCCACTATGTCCTTTTTGAGATGCGGCGACCAGAACTGGACACAATATTCCAGGTGTGGCCTTACCATCGATTTGTACAATGGCATGATAATATTGGCTGTTTTATTCTCAACCCCTTTTTTAATGACCCGAAGCATGGAATTGGCCTTCTTAATTGCTGACGCACACTGGGTCGATACCTTCATGGAATTGTCCACCAGCACCCCAAGATCTCTCTCCTGAGCTGTCACAGACAGCTCAGAACCCATTAGCCTATAGGTAAAGTTTTGGTTTTTTGCCCCAACGTGCATCACTTTACATTTGTCTATGTTGAAACGCATCTGCCATTTGGCTGCCCATTCCCCCAACTGGGAGAGATCCTTCTGGAGCTCTTCACAATCGTCTCTGGTTTTTACCACCCGGAAAAGTTTTGTGTCATCCGCAAACTTGGCCACCTCACTGCTTATCCCTGTCTCCAGGTCATTTATGAATAAGTTGAAAAGCACGGGCCCCAAGACAGATCCCTGGGGCACTCCGCTTTTCACCTCTCTCCATTCTGAAAATTGCCCATTGACCCCCATTCTCTGTTTCCTGGCCCTCAACCAATTCTGGATCCATAAGAGGACCTGCCCTCTTATTCCCTGACTGTGAAGTTTCTTCAGCAGTCTTTGGTGGGAGACCATGTCAAATGCCTTCTGAAGACCGTGTCAAATGCCTTCTGAAAATCCAGGAATATGATATCCACAGGTTCACCCACATCCACGTGCCTATTGACCTTTTCAAAGAATTCCAAAAGGTTTGTGAGGTTTGCTTTACCATTTACCTACTGGCTGAGTGGAAAAAACAACATGGTGCTTCTGTGCACCCATGACCCAGATTCACAGGTTGCAGGCACTGGCATGAGTACTTAGGGCCCAATCCTATCCAACTTTCCAGTGCTGATCCAGATGTACCAGTGAGGCATGTGCTGCATTCTGCAGTGTGAGGACAGTCACAGAGGTCTCCTCAAGGTAAGGGGACAAATATTCTCTTACCTTGGGGTTTCATTGTAGCTGCCTCAGCACTGAAAAAATGAATAGGATTGGGTACTTAGTTGCTTCACTGCAGCATGGATATGAGGCCTTTGAGGGACTCAGGCTACAGTCCCTCAAAGAAAAGCTAAAATGACCCACTCAGTGACACAAGAACAGGAACATACTAGTAATAAATTATATTAGTTGTTCAAGCACAAACAGTGTGGTACAGTCTTGTCAATGATGCAAGAACACAGAATAAGATTCAAATAATATTCCTCCTGATCAGCACTCTGTCCAATAGCTACTGAAGAGTCATAGTGGTGTTTTGCTTTGTTTCACATAGGAGACATCCTTCCAGCAACTAAAAGGTTTATGAAAGGTTATTTCTTGCCTCTGTACCTGCTAGAGAAGACAAATCAATGTAATGAGAAAGATACTTTTTTTCTTCAACTGTTCTTCTTCTAGGGTTGGGGTGGGAGGGAACCTCTAAAGGTGAAAGGTTCGCCTTATATCAGTATATGGGAAGCTGCAAGCTGCAGAACCCAGCTCTATAAAAAAATAGGGTTTTTTCAAGATGTTTAAAAAGCAGAGAAGGGTCAAGGAAAGTCCAGAAGACTTCTGTCTCCAGCTAATTAGAGGGGGTGCAAACCAAGTAGCAGAAGCCTGCAAAACAGCTCATTTAGCCTAGCAGCATTCAAAGCTATGCCAAAAATTCAGTTTTGCAAGAATGAACTTCTTACTTCAGGATTTGCACTCTAGCTCCCCCTTCTGCAAATTCCTGAAGTAAGCAAGCTGTGTGCTCAGTGAACAATGTGTTTTTTAAAGATTTTCAGGGGTAAAGTTAGCTTTTTTTCAATCTTTCCATAGAAATCGATACACAGCATCATGGATAGCGCGCCATTTTGCACAGTAAAAATTACGCTTTCAGTGCATTGGCGGGCAAAGGACACAATTTCAGTTCAGGTATATGGGATCCCTTTCATGGATCACTGCCTTGTCGTGGCGAAGGGGCTTGAGTAGCTCAATAAAGCTGTGAGCTATGCCATGCAGGGTTACCCAAGATGGACAGGTCATAGTAGAGAGTTCTGACTAAACGTGATCCGCTGGAGAAGGAAACGGCAACCCACTCCAGTACTCTTGCCAAGAAAACCCCATGGATTACAAAACTAAAAGGCTAAACGATATGACACTGGAAGATGAGACCCTCAGGTCGGAAGGTGTCCATTATGCTACTGGGGAAGAGCAGAACACGAGTACTAGTAGCTCCAGAAAGAGTGAAGTAGCTGGGCCAAAACCGGAAGGAAGCTCAGCTGTGGATGTGTCTGGAAGTGAAAGGAAAGTACGATGCTGCAAAGAACAATACTGCATAGGAACCTGGAATGTCAGATCTATGAATCAAGGTAAGCTAGATGTGGTCAAACGTGAGATGTTAAGGCTAAACATCGACATCATGGGAGTTAGTGAACTAAAATGGACAGGAATGGGAGAATTTAATTCAGATGACCATTATATCTGCTACTGTGGGCAGGAATCCCTTAGAAGAAATGGAGTAGCCTTCATAGTGAACAAGAGACTGAGAACAGCAATACTGGGGTATAACCTCAAAAACGATAGAATGATTTCAATTCGGATCCAAGGCAAACCTTTCAACATCACAGTAATCCAAGTCTACACCCCAACCACTAGTGCTGAAGAGGAAGAAGTTGACCATTTCTATAAAGACCTAGAACAGCTTCTAGAATTAACACCCAAAAAAGATGTCCTTCTCATCATAGGGGATTGGAATGCTAAAGTAGGCAGCCAAGAGGTAAAAGGAATAACAGGCAAGCTTGGTCTTGGAGTACAAAATGAAGCAGGGCGAAGACTGATAGAGTTTTGTCAGGAGAACACATTAGTCATAGCAAACATGCTTTTCCAGCAACACAAACGGCGACTGTACACATGGACTTCACCAGATGTTCTACATCGAAATCAGATTAATTACGTTCTTTGCAGCCAAAGATGGAGAAGTTCTATACAGGCAGTCAAAACAAGACCTGGAGCTGACTGTGGCTCAGATCATGAGCTTCTTATTGCAAATTCAGGCTTAAACTTAAAAACATAGGGAAAACCACTAGGCCCTCCACGTATGACCTAAATCAGATCCCATACGAATATACAGTGGAGGTGACAAATAGATTTAGGGGCTTAGATTTGGTAGACAGAGTACCTGAAGAACTTTCGACGGAGGTCTGTAACATTGTACAGGAGGCAGCAACTAAAACCATCCCAAAGAGAAAGAAATGCAAGAAGGCAAAGTGGCTGTCTGACGAGGCTTTACAAATAGCTGAGGAAAGAAGGGAAGCCAAAAGCAAGGAAGAAAGGGAAAGATATACCCAACTGAATGCAGATTCCCAGAGAACAGCAAGGAGAGATAGGAAGGCCTTCCTAAATGAGCAATGCAAAGAAACAGAGGAAAACAATAGAATGGGAAAGACTAGAGATCTTTTCAAGAAAATTGGAGATGTCAAAAGACAATTTCATGCTAAAGTAGGCACAATAAAGGACAAGAACGGCAAGGACCTAACAGAAGCAGATGAGATTAAGAAGAGGTGGCAAGAATACACAGAAGAACTATATAAGGCCGATCTAAATGTTCCTGATAACCACAATGGTGCTGTCAATGAGCTCGAACCTGACATCCTGGAGTGTGAAGTCAAGTGGGCTTTAGAAAGCATCACTAACAACAAAGCTAGTGGAGGTGACAGCATTCCAGCGGAATTACTGAAAATCTTAAAAGATGATCTGTCAAAGTGCTGCACTCCATATGCCAGGAAATTTGGAAAACCCAGCAGTGGCCACAAGACTGGAAAAGATCAGTTTACCTTCCAATCCCAAAGAAGGGAAATGCCAAAGATTGCTCGAACTACCGCACCATTGCACTCATTTTACATGCTAGCAAGGTCATGTCAAAATCCTACAAGCTAGGCTTCAGCAGTACGTGAATCAAGAACTACCAGATGTACAAGCTGGTTTCCGAAGAGGCAGAGGAACTAGAGATCAAATTGCCAACATTCGCTGGACCATGGAGAAAGCAAGAGAGTTCCAGAAAAACATCTACCTCTGCTTCATTGACTATGCTAAAGCCTTTGATTGTGTGGATCACAACAAACTGTGGCAAGTTCTTGAAGAGATGGGAGTACCAGACCACCTGATCTGCCTTCTGAGAAACCTGTATGCGGGTCAGGAAGCAACAGTTAGAACTGGACATGGAACAACCGACTGGTTTCAAATTGGGAAAGAAGTACGACAAGGCTGTATACTGTCACCCTGCTTATTTAACTTATATGCAGAGTACATCATGAGGAAGGCAGGGCTGGATGATTCACAAGCTGGAATCAAGATTGCTGGGAGAAATATCAACAACCTCAGATATGGAGATGATACCACGCTAATGGCAGAAAGTGAGGAAGACCTCAAGAACCTTCTGATGAGGGTGAAAGAGGAGAGTGCCAAAATTGGCTTGAAGCTCAACATTAAAAAAACTAAGATCATGGCAACCACTCCCATCACTTCCTGGCAAATAGAAGGGGAAGAAATGGAAGCAGTGAGAGACTTTATTTTCCTCGGCTTCAAGATCAGCGAAGATGGTGACTGCAGCCATGGAATTAAAAGACGTTTACTTCTTGGGAGGAAAGCTATGGCGAACCTAGACAACTTAATCAAAAGCCGAGACATCACCCTGCCAACAAAGGTTCGCATAGTCAAAGCGATGGTTTTCCCAGTAGCAATGTATGGCTGTGAGAGCTGGACCATAAGAAAGGCAGAGCGCCGAAGAAGAGATGCTTTTGAATTATGGTGTTGGAGAAGACTCTTGAGAGTCCCCTTGACTGCAAGGAGATCCAATCAGTCAATCCTCCAGGAAGTCAAGCCTGATTGCTCCCTGGAAGGACAAATCCTGAAGCTGAAGCTCCAATACTTTGGCCACCTCATGAGAAGAGAGGACTCTTTAGAAAAGACTCTCATGCTGGGAAAGATGGAAGGCAAAAGGAGAAGGGGGCGGCAGAGGATGAGATGGTTAGACAGTGTCACCGAAGCAATGAACATGAAATTGGGTGAACTCTGGAAGATAGTGGAGGACAGGGAGGCCTGGCATGCTGTGGTCCATGGGGTCGCGAAGAGTCGGACACGACTTAGCGACTGAACAACAACAATATGGGAACAGTTTGACATGGTTCCAAACACATATTTACTGGAGGGGGGGG